>JAGGCT020001453.1:0-40000 GCA_017654935.2 Phymorhynchus buccinoides
TGACAGATTTGTCTACGCAGTGCAGCTACTGTTGTATTTGTTGATCCCTTTCCCAGCCTGCCCTGGACTACTGTTAATCTATGACTTGTGCTATTTAGCCGTTAAATTAAACTCACCTCTGTGCCTGAGTAGACAATCTGCAAACAACATTATCAGGGGGAACATGGCATCTCCACGTCAACAACATCACTTCAACTTGTTATCAGATCCCTTCGCATTGTTTATGCTTTGCTGAGTTGAATTGTTCTTATTTGGCTGATATTGCGGAAAAAAGGAACGCCATTGTTTTTTGTTTGTTTGATTAATTTTGTTTGGATTAATGTTTGTGATTTACTATGCTTAGAAATGTTGACTTTGGAAGGATTTACCATGCTTAGAAATGTTGTCTTTGAACAAATTACTCTTACTAGTTGTCATATTATAATCTGTCAGTTGAGAAAGCTCAACATTGATGAAAAGAAGCATACTTTTATGCATTATTTAGATTCGATAAGTGTACTTTCTTCTCCACGAAGAATCCCTCTACCACCACTAACAAAGTCGGTTCCATTGTTTAGATTGATTGTCTTTTGTTGTTAGTGTTACTTCATCAAAGTTTTGAAACATTTTGTATGCTATTGAAAGTACACGTAGAACCTGAACCTGACAGCTTCATGCTAGGAGTAAGGCCGTGTACACACATAAGCGGATATTCCATGCGGAAACCCCAGCGCAATCCATAAATAAGTGAAACAAAGAAGGGAAAAGATTTGCGCACGCGTCCGAATTTCCCCTATATGCGTAAACTTTTATCCTTCTTTCTTCCACTTATTTAGGGTTTTCCGTAGGGAACTTACGCATCTAATGTGAACCCGGCCTTAGAAGTAACATAATGCTGTTTTAGTGCATGGAAGTAGGAAAGAGAGAATATGCAGGGCAATCTTCTCAGAGTTTTATGCATAGTGTGTGACTTCTTTGTTTAAAAAACAAATGTGCCATAGATCTATAACTGGAGTACAAAAATATCAATCTAGTGTCCTTGGTCTGGTGAAGACAGGTTGGCTTTGACTCTGATGCACGTCGCTTAAGCTTTCAGTTTCACTGTGTATCTGCTGCTGTTTTTAAAGACACTATTGTGATTGAGAATATTTAGAACAAAAACCACCACCACCACAAAACAGGCCTGTTGATTACTAAATGATCCAGTAAAGATGTTTGAGTACAATAATTTAAAGACACAAAAGTGATTAAGTGATTCTTTTGTATTTTTTTACTTTAAATTGTTAAATTGTTTCTAAATAAGTAAATTATTATTGTTGTGCTTCTTAATGTTTTGTAATGTTTTCTTCTACTTTATTATTTTGGTAAAGCGCTCTGAGGATGAATTTTTCATTGAAGAGCGCTATATAAGCTTTATTTATTATTATTATTAAACATGATTAAGGAATGAAAAAAGCAACCCACACTGCTGTAGAACACTGAATGAGCACCTTATGAGTGCTCTGTGTTAAAGACATTGAAGTGTTTAAAAACTAGTTAAAGAATACAGAGGGGGAAAAGCAATGTTGCTGTGCTGTTGGTTGCTAGATGAGGCAACAAGCTTGAGAAATGCAGTGTAAATATGCACTAGCAGGGGTGCAACTTTTCCTGCTATTCAAGGATTTCCTGTTTTTGAATTTCACCAGAAGAGGAAGTTCCTTTTTTTTTTAAATTG
Source organism: Phymorhynchus buccinoides (assembly GCA_017654935.2). Lineage (NCBI taxonomy): Eukaryota > Metazoa > Mollusca > Gastropoda > Neogastropoda > Raphitomidae > Phymorhynchus > Phymorhynchus buccinoides. The sequence continues at coordinate 1,694 of JAGGCT020001453.1, forward strand.
TCAACTGTATTGTGTCTACTGTATTTTTCAAACACTTTACAATAAGCATTTTGTATAAATTGTGGAAAAAGCAAACTGAAATACCTTCATAAATCAATTTTTGCTTCAGTGCAGGGGGACATTACCCCTAGACCCCGGCCTTTCAGGTTTTTTCATTTTGTGTAGTGGCACCCATGTTCTAGTGGGGGGGGGGGGGGGGGGGGGGGGAGAGAAAAGTCAAGCCTCAAGCAAACACTGCTGTTGATTACTAAATGAATACTACTTACCCCCACCTCTCAGTCGTTTCCCCCACCACATCTCCTCTCTCTTTCTCTCTTCCCCCCTCCCCCCTTTCACTCTGTAAGAAAGAAGATATCACGTGTTACTAGTGCCTTAGATTTGAGGTCTGTTGGCAGTCCAAAGGTTAATGATGGTTATTGCGCAGACAGTTGTTGCCCCAATGCAGACCGGCAGTGATAGAAAGAGAATGTGTTGTCCTCCCTCACACTGGCTATACTGATTTTGTACAGTGTTCTCTCTGTGTTCTAACCCTGTGCGTGTGACTGCAGAGTGCATTGTAGGTGACGTTGAAAATGAAATGTATGAGATATTAAAAAGCTGCATTTTTTAAATATAATTTTTGTGGTGGTGTTTTAGCCATGTGTGTGACTATCATACTTTTAATCAATATTGGCGTGTGTGAAATATATAAAAGAAATGTACTGCTCCCGCTATGATGCGAGGGAGTTGTCTAGTCAAGTGCAAGTATACACATGAAATCTTTGTTTTGTTGTGAACTAGAACTGGGGGTTAGCGATAACGCTTTTTTCTCTCAAGATTTTGTCCAAGAAAATCAGAAACTGACATTGGGCAGTTGTCAACCATGACCTTTGATGAATTAAATTTTTTATTTTTAATGTGTTTGTGTGATTTTACTCATGTATTCTTCCATTTTTGTTATGCTGTAGCTGTTATTAGATACACTAACGTTGTAGGTTGTTATGCTGTAGCTGTTATTAGATACACTAATGTTATAGGTTGTTATGCTGTAGCTGTTATTAAATACACTAATGTTATAGGTTGTTATGCTTTTGCTTGTCTGAGACTTGGCAGGGCAGCAGTTGTTTTTTGTCAACGGAAAATAAACTGAAAAATCATTAGCTTCATTTTTATTGTCAGTGGGCCTTTCTGACGCTAAGTAAGTAATCCTGTTTATGACAGGGGCTGGCTACAAAGCGGTCAGTAGGATCAACGCCAGTAATACAGTAAAATGCTAGTAGTCAGTAGGACAACTATTATGGATTTTTAACGAGTTTCTTTTATTAGATATGAAACGTCGGTTGCCCCCCCTCTCAGGTACTTTTCCCTTCACCTTGTTTTTTTTACCTATTTCTTTTATTATATATGCTTTGTGATCTTTTATTATTTGAATATAGTTGGGTGGGGGGGATTAATGTTACAGCAGAGATGAGATGTTCCCTCCAGGTGGAGGATGTCCTCCTTTGTGATGGCCCCAGAGGTCATTTTTCAGATCAGTGTCAATCCATTGGGGAGAGATGGGGGGTGGTAGGGTTAGGTTTTGTGTTGAAGCGAAAATGCGGTGAGAAATTTGATAGATGTGTTCAATCGGTTCTTTCTGTCAGTCTCTCTCTGTCTCTGTCTAAGAAAATCACTAGCCGAGTGAATGGTTTTTTTGTAGGATCAAGGAGATTACATTTTCAATAATTTTGCTGTCTCAGAGGCTGGTTCAAACGCAAAAATTCTTCAGCCTCAGGGGAATTTGCCCCCCTGACCCCCATCAGAGGTTTTGCCCCTGGACCTTACTGAGGGCCTATGTCGGCCCCCGGACTCCCGCCTCTTTTTGGTTCTCTGAGAATCTCATCTCTGATGTAAGATGCTTGTTTGTGAATAGACTGCGAGGGCTGGTTGTCGTGTGTGCTCTTTGAGAAAGTAAAACATTTTGTTTCCCCCGAGTTGTTGGTGTCAGCCATTATCAACCCCTGTCGTGTGCTGTATCGCTAACTGTGCCTTACTGTACAAATGCAAATGGCTTGGTTGGTTGGTTGGTTTGTCTGCCATATCAACAAATTAATGAAGATGATATACACTGGTGTTAAAATACATCCGAAAATCTACTCTTAACTGATGCTGATCAAGTGAAGGATGCAACGAGCAACCATTCTGCTGCCAAGGTCGTCCTTGGCTCCCACTTGTCTCTGCCTACTGTTGAAAGGGTGTGCTGGATCTTCTGCCTTGCATTATTTAAACACACTCATTTCCAGGCTAGCAATATATATCGTATGTGACCATTTACAGTTTTTGTTCTTCGTTGCTAACACGTGTGATTTTGGCAATATGCAATTGAGTTTTGCTTTTTTTGGGTTGTTTATTTTGCAAGCAACATATTTGTATTTTGTGCATTAAGGTGACTAGCGAATTGATTTAACATATATTTGCATTGCATTTCTTTTAATATATGTTGTTAGTTTTACTGAGGATATATACTATTTGTTTAATTGTGGTATGTGTGATGCATGATACAAGTGATAATTGATTTGCATCCAGTTTTGTGTGAACTGTCCACTTAGCATATTTTACGGACTACAAGGCGCACCTGATTAGAAGACGCACCCCCCAAATTGTACACAAAATTCAGATTTTGTTATAGTTTCTTACTATATTATCAGTCACATTATAAGGCGCAGGGGTCTCAGTCTAGGGAAAAGGGAAAAGATGGTACTTCATTGGTCTTGTAGGTGTGTACATTTAGTGTTTGTGTTGATCTTATGTTGGACTACTAGCTTTGGAGTAGGATACCACATTTTGAGGAGAAAAACAATTTGCATAAAATGTGTGAAAAGATCAGTGCTACATTATGATTATAACAAGTTGTTTTCTTGTGTGAACATTAAACTGAGCCTTATAGATGCAGGACACAATGTTGTTGATGACTTGGGGATTCTTTCGTCAAGCCAGTCATGAGAATCAACTGGGGGGAAAAGGTGACAACTTTGCATCGTCAGTAACTCTTTGTGGGAAATAATGCGCACCTTTGCTTGTGCACAACTATTTCATGAACGCTAGGTGGCACACATATAGGCAGGACAAAATACTGGAGGAAGTTGGCTGGTTATAAGTACAGGGGTCTTTAGTGGTGTGGGCATTTGCAAAGAAAGCTTTACTGTCTACATTTACTGCCACTGTAGTAGTAGTGATAGGGACCAGCATCAGGGCCTAGGCCTTGCGGCCTATAAAACGTCCCATCATTGGCACAATCTTTATGTATGGTGTCTGATTTGCATATATTGCTAATGTATAACTATAAGCAATTGCATAGCATCAATCAGTCATAAAAAAGATCTCTATATTTTGGAATTTCATCCAAAACGTTCTTAAAATTGTAAATTTAATGTTAGTTGGTAGGCTATTCCAGTGATTAGGGACTCTGTGAAAATGAAAACTTCCTTCTATTAGTCCTGCTGTATTGAATATAAATTTTACCTTCTAAATTTCTTGTGTTAGAAAAGTTGCTTGTGGAATTTTTGTTTATTACATTTTAAAAGGAATAAATGCTATGTAGTGCGACACTAGGTCTCCTGCGTTGCTGGCTGTGATGTGGAGCCTAAGATCAAATGCTTGCTGCAACGTTCATTCAGGATGGCAATAATATTGTGACAATTTACCATTTTATTTCTTTAACTTTTTATTTTCATAAAATTTATTTACAATTTTATGTTTTTATTTCTTTTACTTTTTATTTTATTTTACTTTTTTGTGGTCAGTGCTTGTTGGTGTGCTTTGAAAAAGCCGTGAAATGTTAAATTCTTGAACAGCAAGAAATGTTTTATTCTCATATATTTAACAATGTTTGTTCTTCATCCCCATAAAATGATTTATGGGCATCAGAACTGTCACGAGGATCTGATTTAAATTCACCTGGAAAATAGTATTTTAAAGTGATTTCTCATTGTATTAAGGCTTTTTGGTCAGTGTTGTCCCTCCAGTCTGGGGCCTTGATGGCTTTCAGAGAATTGGATTTCAGACTATTCTGATGCCTGGATTTATATGTGAACAGCTAATGTTAGCAATGCTACTTTCACAAAAATAAAACAGCCAGTGCTGAATAATGCTAAGAGTATTGTGCAGAAAGTTTTGTTTTAAATTTTTGAGTGAACTTGTGTTTTAATTTTTTTTTTTCCAACTGTGATCATTTGTGGCCTATTTTCCACATTACTATATAATCTAAATTCAATTAAATCACTTCTCTTTGACTTCCTTTTCTTTAACAAAAATAGTTGTACATTACTGTACATTATTAAAGAAAGGAAAGTGACATTTTTTTTACAATTCAGCTAAAACCTGTATTCCTATTGTGGGTTTATTTCCTTATCTTGGGCTATTTGCTTTGTGTAGTGTTTCTAGTGGATTAACCTTTTCACAACACGCCGCTAGAATACTAGCAACGCCCGAGTTTACCGTTGCTAGTATGTGTTAGCAACAGGCAAAATGCCCCTGTAGCCGAAAGTGGTGTGTCTGCTTTCAACTCATTTGGTTAAAAAATAATGAGTTAAATTTTATATGATAGGATTAAAGATACATCAAAACCACTATAAAAAAATAAAGTCGCTGTGATCTCCAGATTTTTGTTAAGAGAATGTATTGAAAAGGGCCAAAATCAGGTGACCTGAGGGAATTTATACTCCTGCAGTGTCCTGAGGGAATACGGAGCAGCGAGAGGGGTTGTGTTGAATTGACTTTGAGTTCTAGCAGTTTTAAAAAAATCATCATCTGATATCACTGTGACATAATTCCCTGATCAATTTGGTTACAAACCTTTGCTCAGTTAATCTTGTCACACTTTTTTTATTTCATGATTTTGTATAACCTTTTTCATTGATCGATCAATAGTTATTTACTAAGTTTTGTAAGTTCACATTTTTACCTGGGCCTGTATTCACATTGAGATAGTATAAGACGTATCATCATGGTATTTTAGAAGTCCTTCTAAAGTCTATTAAATCCCACTACTTTAGAAGGACGATAAGTCTCACAGGCCCAGGGACGGTATTCATGTCGAGATAGAATGAGACTTAGCATGATGCTAACTTAGAAGCTCTTCCAAAAGTCCTATTAAATCCTATCATGCTATCTATCTTGTCTGACTCATGCTATCTCGACATGAATACCGTCCCTGGTGAACTTCTTAACACAAGTCACATTGACTTTCTTTTATTATCAAACCTTCGTCTTACTTCTCTTTTTATACTTAGAACCAAGTTCCATTGCTAAACAATTTTTAACCCCTTCACTGCCGCCTATTAGCTGCGCATGCGCCGCCGGTTTACTGCACAATTTTTTAATGTGGCAAAATCGCTACTTAGCGGTGACGTATATATATGCGGTGGCAAGTACTGAAGCGCTATAGAGGACGTATATATACGTTGTTGACACTGAAGTGGTTAATGAAGATACTGGGGCTCTTATAGAATGAGTTCCATGCAAACGTTTGTGGGCATTAGTAACAGCTTCGCCTTTTCATTTACTCTCTTTGACTGTGCATCTTTTTGTGGTATCGACTACTTGCTGTTAATTCAAGTCTAAACAATTTCTCTTTCTCTCTGGTGAATGGAGACAGATGAACGATGAAAGATGTCACTGGTTGCTGCTATACATTGTCTGCTAGTCATTAAAATGCCGAAATCACTTGGAAGTTATTATTTTGTAAGGCTAAAGGGTAGGATATATTATAGATCATTGTTATTAACATCTGGAAACATTTTTGAGACACTATTTCTGTTTGGTTTTGTTGTTTTTCCAGCAGATGGACTGCAGGTGAAGCATCAATCGAAATACTGGTTGAAACACTGAAGGGATCATTTGTTGGGATGGTTCCATTATACACCCAATTCCCTCTGGTTAGCAAATGGACGACCCATATAATGCTGCAATTATACTACCGTATTAATAACCATTTTGCTGATAAACACATCAGATGGGAAATGCCGACATTGTACAATCTCCGGTTAATGTATAATGGCACAAAAAGTTACCAGCCCCAGTTAGATGAAAGTTTTTTTGTTTGTTTTTTTAAACAATGATTTACAATAATTGTAGGTATGTTAAATGGAGTTCATTCAAAAGCAGTAGTTTGCGTGGGTAGTTTGATCTTAAGGCAGAATCACCGTCAATTTCTAACATTCTAGAGCTGCTTGACTTCACACACCTTGTGTAGAATTGGGCAATTTCTATAGAATTTATATAAATCTGTGCAGTGAAATCTGTTGTTTTCCTTCTCCAGTGGAGAGAAGAGCTGCTTCCTCGCACTGACTGCAAATTATCATTTTCTAGCAAAACAAAGACTGCTGTCTGAAATTATTCTGCCACAATATAACGCATTGAAATGACTGGAACATTAAGATAAGATGAATGTACCTATCGTGTCCCGACTTGACTTTTACACCATTGTTATATTAACGAGTGATACGTTCAACATGTCGGCCTTCATACTGCGAATCCATCCATCAAATAGTTGCATCTGTGTGCCTTGTAAACATACTTTTTTTCTTCTTTTTTTAAAAACCACCAGATTCGATTTGCATTGATTCGTTTTGTCTGGGATAGAAACAAACGTTTGACCAAAGTCTCAAAGCTTCCTCATATTCTTGTGATTTGTGAAGAGACCATCAAAACGTTGCATTTCTTTAGGCGTTCTGTATAAAAGTGTGGTCACAATCAGTCATGATGTTGAGTTGTGAAAGTTCTTGTACAGTTCTGGCCAGTGGTTTGGATGAGACACAGAAAACTGTTGGTCATTAAGTCGTCACATTGTAAAGTAGCCCAGTTTCAAAATTTTAGACTTTTTTTATATATATTTTTTATCAATCATAGCTGGAAAACTGTTAGTGTCTGTTAAAGTTTGACATTGTAAACTTTCCAGATTTAAACTTTTTTCCTCCATTTTATCAATCATGTTTTCAACATGCTTTTTTCAAATAGTCATTACTGTATGGACATGTTAGAAAATGGTAATTACATTAATATATATGTTAAGCGCAGAGCTTCAGATTGTCTGGGGGCCCGGATCATTGACCCGCATTAACCCCTCATTTTGTGCAGCCATGGGTCATATGACCCATGAAGTCTGAAAAGTGACATTATTTCCCATTATTGGAAATTGGCCCCTCATTTTCTGTAATCAAGGGTCATATATAACCCATGAAATTTGAGAACAATCTGAAGCTCTGGTGTAGCTTCTAATTCACTCATCGGTTGTTAAAAGCACAGTGTTTTTACTGCTAAATATGTCTGATGAAATGAAGTCGTGAAGGTACATGTACTGTTTGTATCAATTTCTCATGATGATCTTAGGTCATTTGTGTAAAGAGTTTATTTTACTAATTTCTTGTCAAGGTTTAGGAGTAAACTGTTGAATCATGTGCCTTGAAAATTGAGTCTAATGAGACAAGAAAGAGCAGTTTATTATAATGTTTGTTGAATTGAACGTGTGTTTTGTACGCTTCATAACCTGTGCATGCTTTACCATGTTGTGGAGAAGAAAACGCTTGTGAAGAAGATACCTTGCTTGTAATTATGCCCAGTGTTTTTGTTTGTTTGTCTTGATCGATATGTTCAATGAAAACCTGTGCAGAGATACTAAAGATAACTTGTAGACCGTGTGCCAGTTTATCCTTCATTTGTCTTGAAAGGAAAACGGTAGTTAAATGAGTTTCATGTCTGTAATTTGTTGTGCTGAAGAATCTGTTATACTTATACAGCTAAAGGTTTGAAAGATGGACAGCTAGTTTGAAACTGAACTTGAACGCTTATCAAGTAGTCTGCTGTGTGTCTTTCGATTTTAAGTTTAGTGTGTTCAGTCCAAATTTTTCACTGAAAATGTAATAAGCCTTGTTCATGTTTGAGGCTAACTCTATATTATATACACATATTACAATGATTATATATAATTATGGTTTGTTAAAAAAAGAAAAAGAAAAAAAAGAAACTACTTCTGAATCCAATGGATTATGTTTGCTGTTTGTTTTCCATTGGTTTTCAATCATGAGTGGATGTGATTATGGAGTAACGTACATTAAACAATGAAGAAAATTAAATGCATGCACATGCTCTCTCTCACAGTCGCACACAAACCACACACATGCAACAAAACAAAACAAAAAGATTCATTATTAACTTTACTTTTTTCTTCTTTCTGTAATAAGTGTTATCCATTAAATATTGCTCGGACAGCTTTTATGCATGTGTGTGTGTAGGCTCTTGAACCTCAAGTCCAGCAGTACATGTAATAAGAGTAGTAGTACTACAGGCAGCGATCCAGAGCTGAGCACACAGACAGACAGACAGACGGGACACCACAGACGGGTGGCCCAGACGCTAACAACAGAGAGACAGGGGCCTATGTACACATGAACACCTGCCCATACACCCACCCAGCATCGAGAAAAACACAGGGCAAGCAATGGACAGTAATAAAGGGGGGAAAGAGAAGGAGGGGGGGGGGGGGGGGGGGGAGATCTTGAAGAACAAGGCATGAAAAAAATCTTCCGAAATAACAATTAAAAAATTTAGTTATTTTAACTTTAAGTGTGCATAGATTCAATATATTACCCCTTCCACCTTTAAATTTTCATGGTCAATCAGAAATGACCAGCTGATAATATCACCAGGAATCAAATAAGGGGGTGTGGGAGAGGAAGGCTGATTTGGTGTTAGGCTTTAACAAGTTAAACAATGCATACTTTCCCCATCCATCACAATTTTGTTTAGTTTCTTTCACAGAAGGCAGCATTAAATGTGTGAGGAGGGTCACAGAATGAGCATTATTTTTGGTGGACATTAGAAAAATGCACAAAACAGAAGCAATAATTTAAAAAAATCCCACAGAACAGACGGAGTGAAGTGAGAGGTGTGTCATGCCAGCATGATCCCCCCAGCTCTGGCGTCCTCTTCCTGGGGCACAGGGTGATGAAACCAGCACACACAGAACATCGTTTAGGACATGGGCACTGATCACAAACCTAGTGGAATGACAGTGAATTGATTTTCTTTTCTTTTCTGATGCCAACGGATGGAGAAACGGGGGGAGGGGGTTCTTGATTATATCGAAGACAGAAGACTGAAAAGTCCAACTCTCAGAGAAAGAAAACAATGAGTGCGTGAAAGGAAGAACAGAGCAAAAACAAGGCATATGGGGTGGAGGGATAACAAGTTATGACAGCCCATAAAAGGAGTGCTTTGGGAGGGGGGGGGGGGGTGTCCTTTGCCATCAGAATTACCCACTTGTAGGCATTTTGTTAGTATGTGTGTTAATTGTGTGCTCATGTTTATGTCTTTCTTTCGGAGCTTGTAGCTATCACATGGTCGGCACGGCGTGGCATCACACCATGCTTTCATAATAATAATAATAATAATCATCATATTATATCAGCTGATGATAGATGTCTAGTGCAGTGTGCTCAGCAGTTAGTTCCCCAATGCAGAGACTGAACGTCTGTCCCCTCTCAGCAGTAGTTAGTTGTTCATGAGCTTGGTTGAGGTCAACACCACTACTGCTTGACCAACTCCCTAACTCCACATAGTAAGCTCGCAATCTTTTCTGCTTCCAGTCTGAAGAGCCGCTATGATGAAGAATGCTCGGGTTAACTCCACTTTGGCAGTCTACTGTCAGTGAAAAATCAGATCCAATGGGAAAAATGTTTCTTGCCTCTGATCATTTTTGCATGGGAAGTGTAAAAGGGGGTTGGATGAGTGGGGTACGTGAATGAATATAATAAGACTGGCCAGGTTGGTTCAAACTGCATAACTGGTTTGTGGCTCTCACATACACACATCGACAGCTCCTCTCCTTTTTCATGACTCGCCAAATCACACACGTTGCACGCACCAACTAACAAGCACGCACTGACACCACACACACATCCACAGCTCCTCCTTTTTCATGACTCAAATCACACATGTTGCACGCACCAACTAACAAGCACGCACTGACACCACACACACATCCACAGCTCCTCTCCTTTTTCATGACTCAAATCACACATGTTGCACGCACCAACTAACAAGCACGCACTGACACCACACACACATCCACAGCTCCTCTCCTTTTTCATGACTCAAATCACACGTGTTGCACGCACCAACTAACAAGCACGCACTGACACCACACACACATCCACAGCTCCTCTCCTTTTTCATGACTCAAATCACACGTGTTGCACGCACCAACTAACAAGCACGCACTGACACCACACACACATCCACAGCTCCTCTCCTTTTTCATGACTCAAATCACACGTGTTGCACGCACCAACTAACAAGCACGCACTGACACCACACACACATCCACAGCTCCTCTCCTTTTTCATGACTCAAATCACACATGTTGCACGCACCAACTAACAAGCACGCACTGACACCACACACACATCCACAGCTCCTCTCCTTTTTCATGACTCACCAAATCACACGTGTTGCACGCACCAACTAACAAGCACGCACCAACTTACAAGCACGCACTGACACCACACACACATCCACAGCTCCTCTCCTTTTTCATGACTCAACAAATCACACGTGTTGCATGCACCAACTAACAAGCACGCACTGACACCACACATACAGCCACAAAGCTCACCACCACTCTCACACTTCGTTCCTGAAAGTGTTCCATCACAGAGAGTGAACAACAAATGATCACAGTTTCAAAAAACCCCACACAACAACAAAGCAGACCATGAACAGGCCCACTCTGTGTCAGACGTACACTGGAGAATTGGAATCGGGGTCTTGGAGCGTCGCCGCCATCGGATGCCCACCATCATCAAAAAACCTCCGAAAAGTGAACTCAAAAAACGCGTGCTCCGGGTGTTTCCCGTTCTCCAGTTTCTCCACTTTTTTGTTCTCTTCGGAGTCGCTGTTGTGCAGCTTGTCCGGGTCAACGGGGTCAAAGTTGGACGTGTCGGTGGCGTGGCGAATGTTGGGCACGTACGGAGACTGCTGTTTGCGAAGCGTTTCGAAGTTGATTCCGGAGAAGAATGGGTGAGCCTTGATTTCCACAGCTCCGTTGACGCCCAGGCGATCCTCGGGACCGCAACACAGTCGAATGATGAGGTCTTTGGCGGCTTGGGTGAGGTTGGCTTCATGGGGAATCATCAGGGTTTCCTTCCAGTTGATCACCTGAAACGCACCAACATCACCTGTGCATTTTACACTGTACAATAATACAGAGTACTCCAAAATTTTAAAAAATGTATACTTATAAATGCAGTTAGCTACAAACAGATGTCAAGTAAAGATGCGTTATTGCACAAGACGCACACAATCAGAGGCACCTGGTCTTTTGCACACAAACCACACATGTGTGATAATCTGCCTAATTATGTGGGAGGACAGGTGTGTGTCTTTTGTTGCTTGATTTTAAAAAATAAAAATAAAAACCACCACTGATACTACTAAAAAGATTCCACAATCGTAAAAAAGCATTTCCAAAATGTATCAAAATACCCAAATCAGAAAGAAAAAAACTGCTAACCATCATAACATAAGCCCTGCATCTTATACTTTGAAAAGTCCTCGAGTTTGCCCCGCTCGACAAACACTACAGCAAACTCTGCAAGCGCAGCATAGAGCTGGGAGACATATTCCGTACACTGTAGATAAATAAGTAAATGTTGGGCAAACCTTGTACTGCGTCTCCGAGGGCGAGTTGGCATAAAACGGCGGGCGGCCCACCAACATCTCATACAGGATGACCCCCACACTCCACCAGTCACACACCGAGGTGTAGCCCGCTGAAACGGAGCAACAACACAACATGCAGCTTCACTGTATGTAACACCATAGTTTGGCATGACGCCCTTAGTGCCTCACTCACTTCCTTTCCTCCATTTCCCCCCAGCTCCCCCTCCCATTCAACATCCTCCCTTGAACCCCGACTCATCTATCAGCATCACCATATTTCCTTCTCCCTTTCCCGCAGCAGGCACTCTGTGCGGTGACCCTCCCTTCAGTCACTTGCACGCAGAGTGAACAGATGCACGCAGAGAGATCGAGAGAATCTCCCTTCCTTCCCTCTTGCAGTGTTAATTAAAGATATTTCAATCTTTCCTGTGCAGGCACTCCACACACGGTAACCCTCCCTCACAACCACTCGCACACAGTTCGGACACACATACACACAGAGAATCGCTTTTATAATATAGTATGGACTTAGCCAATCTATCTCAACTACCACTCCAGTGCCAATCATTAAATAACAACAAACTACAAATGTTTGTAAAAACAATGTTCAGCAAATATGTTTTGACATGTTTTACAGCAAATATGTTTTGACATGTTTTACTTTGACAATTTCGTTTGCTAACATTTTTATAAAACTTTCAGGATTTTTTTAAAGTCAGTTTCTTCTACTCACCCTCACAATCAAAAGCAAGAAGTACATGCATGTGCCAATCATTAGTGTCCGACCACGAATTTCAACAATGCCTGTGACCACTTCGCCTGCAGCCACAGTTGTCTCCCCCTAGTCTCACCCCCACCACCACTTACCACCACTACTACACCCACCCACTCCTGACTCACTTGCTGTGTGAACAGACACGAGTCTTTTTTAACACTTTCAACACAACCCCTCTCACTGGCCTGTGTGCCTACCGTACACTGCAGTCAAGCCATGAAAATTTCCTCAGGACACCTGATTGTGGCCTTTTTCAATAAATTATCCATAAAAATGTGCAGAATGCAGTGACCCTATCTTTATACAGTGGTTAAGATTTATCTTTCATTTTTTCAATGAATTAAACTTCGAAAGCCAAATCAGTATTGTGTATTTTGTGTTATCTTTATATTAAGAGCCATTGCGAGTATGCTCGCAACACATCCTCAGGGAAGACTTGCCTGTTGGCAGTGTTGCTATCATTCTCGCAACGCGTTGACAACGGTAAAGTCAGGTGTTGCGATTAATTATACTCGCAACGTGTTGCAAAAAGGTTAAAAATTCAAGCATCAGAATTGTCAGAGGATTAAGAATTTCTGACAGAGGATTGGCTTCTCTTGTCAGAGGTTTTGCCTTTTTATTCAGTGTTATCCTTTGTGTTAAATAGCATTTTAACCTTCACCATGCTTCCTGGGTATTCTAGTACCCAGAGACACATAAAAACTGTTATATCTCAAAAACTATTTAAGCAATCGTCATGAAATTTCATGACTTTATCAAAAACGTTAATGGCTTTACGTGTCTTAAATTTCATTAATGTGTATAAAATACAAATTACGTAATATGATGCGTCATTTTAACATGCTTGTCCCGATGGCGCGGGTCTTCTACGACCCATACTTTAAAGAGCAGAAATATGCCACTGCAGTGCATTGAGTATGGGTAGTGGGAGACCCGCACCATCTGGATAAGGATAAACACATGGTGACTCTTTGACGAGTATGGGTCCTGGAGAATCCGCACCATCTGGACAGGGATAAACACTGTTAAAATGCATGTCCCTTTTCTTTTTACTGAGTATGGGTCGTGGAACACCCGCGCGATCGTGTCTGTGTAGTCAAAAGCGTGATCCGGTAAAAGTTAAAGTGATTTCTCACTATATTAAGCCTTTTTGGTGGTGTTGGGAACTGATTTCAGTGTTGTCCCTCTTTAGTCTGGGGCCTTGATGGCCCTTTTACCGCGGGTTTCAGAGGATTGGACTTCAGACCATTCTGATGCCTGAAATTAAATAATATACTTATGTAGGTGAAAAGGACAGTTAAGTGTACCCACCTGATCGTAGAAGGACCTCCGGGGCGATGTAGTTGGGTGTGCCCACCAGGGAGTGAGCTAGGCAACGCTGTTCCCGTATACGTCGCCGCTCCAGGGGCTTGAGAATTTCGCACTGACACTGCTCGTCCAACCGACACTGGACCTCCATGGAGTCTTGTCGTGCGTGTGTCCCTTCTGCCCACAACACCATGCCATGTATTACTAAGTACTACATTTTTGTAGTCTAGATGTTTTAACCCTGTCACTGCCAGAGGAAAACAGAAATTATCGATTTTTTTTATTATAAAATTTAAAACTAGTAAAAGAGACCTGTTACTCAACCTGAGAAAATGGTTTAGAGATATACCTTTCCTGACTTAAACCAAAAACCATCATTCCAAGGCTATGACATCAAAAGTTATGACATCATCAATAACACACACCCTGTGGTAGATGGTAGACACAGGGAGGAAGTTAATACTAGATCAGTAGATCACTAGATGGTATGCGATGTACCCTTTTAAAGTCAATTGATTGTTTGTAAACCCTGGCGTGATGCTTCATACACAATCACAATGCATGCTTCACAGCAAACAGACCACACTTTTGATTTCTGGTTAATGTGTATGCCTGTCTGTTGTTTCCGACTATGACTGCCAGATAGCAGAGGGGGCAGCTGCTATTCCAACAGGCTGGGCTACAAATTTGTTATTACAGTATTAGTGGAGCTCGAGAAGCCTTGCCCAGGGCACATCCCCACTCTCTCGGCCAAAAGGATTTGATAACTGATGTTGAGGAAGATCTCCTAAGACCAACCAATCCCTTTGGCTACAGTACAATAGACAAAAGAGCCAGATCAAATGACCACTCCATGGCACAGATTATTTACTTCTAGTTAGTATAATATGACATCATATTATGTATACTAGATTGTATTATCCAGAAACTGAGACACTGTAAGCAATGGCCAAAGTTCAAATTGTATTGAATTGTTAACCCTGGTCTGACGCTTCATATGCAAGGAGAGAGGTGGCAGAGTGGCTAAGACGTTCGCCTGCCAAATGTAATGCGTGACTGCAGCGTGAGTGACCCGGGTTTGAATCCCGGCCTCACCCTTTCTTTCTAGTTTGACAGGAAAATCGAACTGAATGTCGAGTCCTTTGGATGGGGACTTAGAACTAGTCTGACCCGTGCGCTTTACGCACGTAAAAATCCCACGGCAGTTGAAAGTCGGTAAGAGCAGGGAGAAATCCCGCTGCCCGGTATGTCCAAACTAATAGTTAGGTTTTCCAAGTGTGTCCACTCACCCTGTGCCCCCCCCTCCCCCCAATTTTTTATAATTTTTTTAATTGGGTAGACGCTGCACTTGTGGCATCACGCTCCCCGGGGGAGAGCAGCCCGAATTTCACAGAGATATGTCTCTGTGACAAGAATATACCAAATAGCAATACCAAAGCACGCTTCACAGCAAACAGTCTCAGAACGTCAAGACTGACTCACCATCATGAGGGATTGGATCTGCTTCACAGAGCATGAAAAATGCATACACTGGTCTTGATGCAATACAACATTTGGTAAGTTGTAAGTTTATACTCGCCCCATCAAATGTTCGCATTGAAAATGTTAACTGAGAAGCACCATTCTGATAAGACTGATTCTGCCATTCCCGGCAAAGGGATAGGTTAGGATCAGCCTAGGGACATTATGAAACTGAAAGAACCAGACTTTGAGATAGAGAGTGGTAATCATGAGGGATGTGTCTTAACTACAACTTTGCCAACATTGTTTTCCTTGCTATATATTGTTCGGAACGTTGCAAGTCCAACTACTGCACAATAACATAACAAACAAAAAGAGAAGGGTAGGGGTACAAAGACGGAGCAACAAAACAAACCCCTGTAAAGGGCCAGACACACATCAACTAAAATCGTAGGACTGTACCATATGATGTTATGACAGTATCTCACTATATTGTCAGTCATACGATGTTATGACAGTATCTCACTATATTGTCAGTCACATTATAATATAAGGCGCAGGGGGTTCAGTCTGGGGAAATAAAGTATGGCCTTATAGTAGGACTGTACCATACGATGTTATGACAGTATCTCACTATATTGTCAGTCACATTATAATATAAGGCGCAGGGGGTTCAGTCTGGGGAAATAAAGTATGGCCTTATACGTTATAGTAGGACTGTACCATACGATGTTATGACAGTATCTCACTATATTGTCAGTCACATTATAATATAAGGCGCAGGGGGTTCACTCTGGGGAAATAAAGTATGGCCTTATACGTTATAGTAGGACTGTACCATACGATGTTATGACAGTATCTCACTATATTGTCAGTCACATTATAATATAAGGCGCAGGGGGTTCAGTCTGGGGAAATAAAGTATGGCCTTATAGTCTGTAACATACAGTATTTCTTTCAGATATTTTATTTTATTTACTTGGCAATGGCGAGTTGCTTGCCCTTAACAAACTTTGTATTGGATGGGTTCATGATTAAAATATCCCAAAAAATAAGTTATGAAGAGTTAGGAACTGATATTTTAACTAAGAAAATATTAGCAACACAATTCACTAATCCACAGAGCTTCAGATTGTCAGCGGGCCTGGGTCATTGACCCGTATTGGTGATTTGACCCCTCATTTTGTGCAGCCAGGGGTCATCTGACCCATGAAGCCTGCAATGAAATTTAAGTTTAATACTATGGTGACACATAATTGGCCCTTTAGTATGGAAACTGACCCATCATTTTCTGTAATCAGGGGTCATGTGACCCATGAACCTTAAATTGAGTTAAAAGCAATCTGAAGCTGTGAATCCATCATAAAATGTCACATTCCATACCTCCAACGTTTGTCTTCTATATTGACAATGTCACTTTACAAATGAAGAAATGTTGAATTACCCCCATGCTTTGAACATCCACTGCTCTACAAACAACACACCGACAATAAAGTCTGCAACAATAGATTGCTTTTAAAGGGGGGGGGGGGGGGGGGGGGGGGGGGGGGGGGGGGGGGGGGGGGGGGGGGGGGGGGGGGGGGGGGGGGGGGGGGGGGGGGGGGGGGGGGGGTGAGAGCATGTACTAAAATTAGATTATTTATAACGTAATTCTTAAAAGTTGATTATATAATGCTAGAATTAGTAGAAATCAAAACTTCTAAAACCTCTTGAGAATCTGATTGGGCTAATTCATTGTTAACTTTAAGTCTGTTTTAGACTTGAGTTTTATTCATTAATTCATTTAAGCAAGTCACACACACACACACACAAACACAAACATTGTGGATTATCAGCAAAATTCTGTAAAAATGTGACTTGCATTTGTGGCCAGCATATTACACCATTCCATGTGATTTTTCTTTGTGTAAATATGAAAAACTATTTACCTGCGTGGTTGTTGGACACGGAACCATCAATGGCAGCCTATGAAGACATTCTTTGTGATTAATCAAAGATTCTAGTAGAAGTTGTTCGGGGACTTATTGCTTTGCTTTGATGTGCTTGTTATTTATTTTACTTTACTTTTTTGAGTTTAATAATGTTCATTTATTGCTTGTTTCCTTTAAATGTTTAGATATAATTCTAAGTTTAATTATTTCACTGACATTTCACTAACATAGGGCTTAAAATCATACGTGTACTCAGACCCACATACCCCTCACCCCATTTATTCATGTAAATTACATGCATGCATAGACTAACATACCACCTACATGCACATCCGCACACACCCTTAAACGGACATTCAAAACACCACATACATTTGCACATAATCATACCCATACATGCTTTTGTGTGTGTGTCTAAGATCACTGTAGTGTAAGGTGGATAGACGTTAAATTAAAGAATGAATGGACTCACACACACACACACAGTAGCACACACACACACCAGACTATACCAATAAGAATGCAAACATTTTAAATTTTACTTTAGTTTTAGTGATGGTGTTAAGACTAACAACAATGGAAAAGACAAAAACCAAAAACAACAAAATAATAATAATAAAATATAAAAAACATGAAAACTTTTAGGAGCAGGTTTTTTTAAAAGCAATACAAAAATGCTTTAGGCTAAATTGAGATACTTTTCACATACATGAAGCTTTTGGCCTTTCGTTTAAAAACACACACCCAACAAACAAAAACACCCAACATCAGCAGCAGATTACTAGATAGTATCCAACCCAAACTCACCTCCTTGGTAATACTTGGAATTGTGAGTCCAGCGAAAACCGGTACAAAGTCCAAAGTCTGTGAGCTTGATGTGACCGTTGCGGTCGATGAGAATGTTGTCGGGTTTGATGTCGCGGTGGATGAACCCCATGCGGTGCACAGACTCAATAGCCTGCACCAGCTCGGCGATGTAGAAGCGGGAGAGGGGTTCCTCCAGAATCTCCATGCGGATGAGGAGCCCCATGAGGTCCCCACCCGGTACGTAGTCCATGACGAAATACAGGTAGTTGTGGTCCTGGAACGAGTAGTACAGCTTCACCACCCACTCGTTGTCCGCCTCCGCCAGAATGTCCCGTTCCGCCTTGACATGCGCCACCTGGTTCCGCTTCAGCACGTCCGACTTTCTGAGCGTCTTCATGGCGTACAACATGCCCGTGTCCTTTTTCCGGCAGAGCGCCACCTCCCCGAAAGCCCCCACGCCGAGAGACTTGATCTTGTCGAACATGCTCTTGTCCATCTTGGCGCGCTTGAGGCGGATGTAGTTGGACTCCTTCTGGTGCAGCATGCGTCTCATCTGGTGGGCGGCTTCCTCGGACAGGCTCGCCTTGGCCATCTCGTTCTCCAGCTGCGTTCTCCTCATCAGCCTCTGCTGGTGGATCTTGAGCACATTCTCCACGTGCTGCTCCATGTAGAACTTGAAGGCTTGCGGAGAGTAGTTGCGAACCTTGGTGTCTCTGTTTAGCCGGTCCCGTTCCCACGCCTCCGGTTTCCTCTGCGGCATGGGAGACATGCAACGATGCTTCTCCCCACCACCGCCAACACCACCAGCCGCCCCGGTGTCAGAGGAAGACACCGTTTCTGTGTCAGTGTCCTCCCCTTGCTCCGATGCGGTTTCGTTGCCGCTGGTGACCTGTCCATTGTGAGAACCGGGAGGCATTGAGGGAGGAGGGTGCTGGAAGGGTACAGTGGACGGACCACCGTACAGAGTCCGATGGGCCATAGCTGTCTGCATAGGGACATGCAGCATGACACCCTGCATGCCGGGGGGAGGAGGGGGCGGCGGTTTGTTCTGTAGCGGTACTCGGGGAGGGAGGGGAGGTTGCCGTGTGGCCGAATGAAGGCTGTAGGGGTATGGAGGTGGGGGCTTATCCGGGATGTCTGAGTTTGTGGAGGGAGAGGATGTAGTGGACAGCATGCTTAGCGGAGACTGACTGGTCGTGCGCGACACAGGAGAGTCTGAGCGCGGCGTGGAGATAGTGTCCGAGTGTGCCCGGTACAACGGGTCGTAGTTGATACCCCCGACATTCTGAAAGTTGCCCCCCATATTCTGAAAGTTGCCCCCCATGTTCTGAAAATTGCCCCCAACATTGGCAAAGTGCATGGGGTTGGGGTATGCCTGGGCGTGGGCCCGGGCGGCCCCTGAAGGAATGTGAACCTGGATGGTGGGTCTCCCCGCCACGGGCCCCTGGTGGGGGGGCATGAGGGGCTCTGTAGCGTACTGCGGGCCGGTGTTGTGCGGATGGCTATGAACCACGTGGTGCGGGGCCTGGCCCGTGATGTGGATCTGCAGGTTGCGTGTGTGGGTGGTGGTGGTGGTGGTGGTGGGGGCCGCAGTGACTAAGGCGGAGGGCGTGGGGACCAGCCCACTGCTTCCCGCGTTCATGTTCACCTGGGTCTGCACCTGGGAAATGTAGCTGTGCTGGCTAGGAATCGGGGTGCTGCTGTTGACGGGGGCAGGCGGGGGGGACTTGGGGGCGGTGGCCGTTTGCGGCACGGGCTTGTGCACCTCCTTGCTCTTCACGGACTGCATGATGACCGGGGTGTGGGGAGCCATGGGTCGCCGGTCCGCCACCACCGGAAGACCAGGACCCCTCCCCACCCCTCCGTGCAGCATCCCCCCGCTGTTGTCGCTCAGCGCGGACGCCAGGGAGGAGGAGGCCGTGGACAGGTTGAGCGGGGAGTCCTGGGGACTGAGGGCCAGGTGGTACTCTCCCAGCTGGGCCCCCAGGATGTGGGACTGCTCCACGGCTTTCGCCATCAACGTGGGGGTGCCCGCACCATGGTGGCTCCCCGCCTGGGAGTAAGGAGGGGGCAGGGGGTGGGGCAGGTTGATGGTCAGGCGGGGGTTGGACAGGGCCGGGGTGGAGGAAGCGCTGCTGCTGTTGCTGCTGGGTGAGGACGTCGCCGACAGCACCAGGCCTTGCTGTAACTGATGGGCTAGGGCTCCTGCCACCGCCTGAGCGCTGGGCGCGCCGTGGCTGTGGGTGTACGCGGGGCTCCCCACGGTCGGGGACATGGCCTGGCGGGCAGAGATCCCCCCCGGCATGGGCCCCAGGCCTCCTCGCTGGGCCAGGCTCAAGCTGGCTGGCTGCGTGTGGTTCTGGAGCACCTGACCTCGAAACTGTCCGGGCGACATTCGTTTGATCATCTGTTGCACATGGCCCGCCGGGATGTCTGCTGACGATGCCTGCCCAGTCACCATACAATATGTCAGTTAGCATCTTTATGGTGCATTGGGTGGCAAAAAGACAAGGGGCTCATCAAAGCCTAAACACAAGTCAAATGACTAGCCATTTTTTAATGCACTGTATGTATAACATGCTTCATCAAAGCCTACACATAATTAAAACAATTTTACCTTGTTTTATGCACCGTACAGTGATTCATATTATAAAGTGCACCCCAATATGTTTTTTAATCTGATTTTGTAATAAACAATTTATTTGTAGAGTATTAGTCACAGTAAGGCCTCACAAAAAAATTAAAAAAAATTAAAAGTATAGTCTTAAAAGTCCATGAAAATTAAATAAAATAATTATTTTATATATATTTTCAAAATCTGCATGTGTGTCTGTCTGTGTGTGTGTCCCTTATACACGGCCACAGTTCTCAACCGATCGACACCAAATTTGGCATCAAGCATCCTTGGCACCCTCGGAAGGTCATGCCGTCCTTACTTTTCGGAAACCTCCGCCAAGGGGTCGAAGCCCGAAGCGCGAAGCAACGTGTGTGTCCCTTATACACGGCCACAGTTCTCAACCGATCGACACCAAATTTGGCATCAAGCATCCTTGGCACCATCGGAAGGTCATGCCATCCTTACTTTTCGGAAACCTCCGCAAGGAGTCGAAGCCCGAAGCAAGGTGTCTTATTTTCTATTTAGTTTTAGGGTAAGGGTGAACTACCCCCCCCCCTCCCAGACAGTCACCCCTATTTTACCCCCACCTTTCACCCTCCTTCAACCCCCCCCCCCCCCCCCCCCGATTCATTATCATCTCTCGAGTCACCCCTATTTTACCCCCACCTTTCACCCCCCTCAACCCCCCCCCCCCCCCCCCCCCCCACCCCATTATCATCTCTAGCTCAGTCTTTTTCCCCCGCCTGCCCTCTCTTGCTCACCCCCTACCCCCTAACCCCCCCCTCTATCCCACCCCACCCTCTTTTTCCCCCTTAGCTCTCAGTTCTCTGTGTGTGTGTGTGTGTGTCCCTTATACACGGCCACAGTTCTCAACCGATCAGCGCGAGTGTTTAGCTGTCACACAGGAGGATTTTTTTCATATTATAAAAAGCCAACTGTCCGTCCGTGTGTGT
The DNA here is from genome assembly GCA_017654935.2 of Phymorhynchus buccinoides. Lineage (NCBI taxonomy): Eukaryota > Metazoa > Mollusca > Gastropoda > Neogastropoda > Raphitomidae > Phymorhynchus > Phymorhynchus buccinoides. Next base: position 23,222 of record JAGGCT020001453.1, read on the forward strand.
GTCCATGTGGACACAGAACGGGCCTTATAACTCCGCCGTTTTTCGACCAAATCGTTCAAATTTGCTATTAGCCCTAATGGGGCGACGGCAATGGCAACCGAGGCGGCCGTGTCATTTGCACGGTTCGGCAAATGCGCGAAACGCGTATCCGCCGGCCTCTCGGCGCGCGTATCTCCGGTAAGAATGAATGGGTTTTTTGGCTTTAGTTGTGGGTCCCCAGATTTATTAAAACGGACCTACAATAGTTGAACCACAGATTAAGAACCTCTCTGGTTGAACTAAGTAGGCTTTCAGTTCGTTTTTCTTTTTAGTCCTTTGCCGATCTACGATCGCAAAGGAGTATGTTTTCATTCAGGTTTGTTTCCTTTTTTTGTTTGTTTGTTTGTTTGTTGTTCTTTTCTGTCTGTCCCAAGGATCTCCCGAACCGCTTGACCGAATCGCTTCACATTTTGTGTGGTGGTGTGTCCCCATGAGAGGAAGGCATCCGCGCAAAACTTTTCGCCGCCCTGACCTTGACCTTGGCGTATGACCTTGAAAACCGAAAATCGTTAAGGGGCCATAACTTCCACACCGCAGGTCCTAGAGTCTTGAAACTTGGTATGGAGGTACTTTCCCTTATGGCCGTTCTGATGATGGCGTAGTAATGAAGGTCAAGGTCAAGGTCAGGGAGATCGGTATGCCTTGAAAGTGGTAGGGGTCTAATAATTGGGGTTTTCTGTCCCATGCATGTCTCCCGAACCGCTTCACCGAATCATTTACAATTTTGTGTGGTGGCGTGTCACCATGAGAGGAAGGCATCCGCGCATAAATTATCGCCGTCATGACCTTCACCTTGCAGGGCTGCCAACCCTAAATTTGTGAATCAGGGACAAACAACTCTCAAATCAGGGACACAGCTAGATTTTCAGGGACATTTTAATAGGCCTAATGATCAGAAATTAAGTACAGTACCCACCACAACTTGACATAACAACGGCGCACATCATCCCTACCACCAGAATTTATAGAAAAATCACACGCTCTAATTTCACAAAAAGCGTAAGTTTCGCCTTTTCTTTCTGACACAATGAAAGGCCATTTTATCCATGTATGTCTCTTGAAATAAACAGGAACGCTTTGAAACTTTTTCTTTCTTAGAAGAAGAATCATCTTCACACCATCGTTTAGACGCCATTTTTTCAACCTTGACTTAACTGGCTACAGCAGCCAATGAAAATTTTGCTACAACAGCCAATGAAAATTTTGCTACAACAGCCAATGAGAATTGATTTCACTGAAGATTTAACTAATCAGAATAACTCTCTGTAAAGAAGTTGATAGCGTACGATAAAAATAGGCGCAAACCATGATTTGTGGCGTGAACCGAAACCTAGCGCTACGCAAGCAGTAGACAGGCGGAAAAAATGCACGCTTCCACAATTTTATTGATTTTCCGGGACGGTCATTCAAAAATCGGGACAAACGGGACGGGTCATGCTTTTCGCAAAAATCCGGGACAAATACGGCTACGGAGGGACGGTTGGCAGCCCTGACCTTGGCGTATGACCTTGAAAACCGAAAATCTTTAAGGGGCTATAACGTCCACACCGTTGGTCTTAGGGACTTCAAACTTGGCATGTAGGTACTTTGGCTTATGGTTGTTCTGATTGCATACCGATCAAGGTCAAGATCATGGAGATCGGTAGGCCTTGAAAGTGTTAGGGGTCTAAAAATTGGGTTTTCAGCCACAAAAGTACAAATATAATATTTTGCGGACCCGGCGAAACCGGTACTCAGCGTTACCGGTACTTGGCGTTACCTGTACTAGGCGTTACCGGTACTAGGCGTTACCGGTACTAGGCGTTACCGGTACGGGGCGTTGCGCTAGTATGATATATTTCAATCATCTCCGCTTCAACTTCTAGAGAACATAAAGACTGTAGCCTTACAAAATTAATCACTGACACAAGCATTCCAAACTGGAGGCAGCCAAAATGTCAAAGCCCAAGCTTGACAACTACAACAACAAAAACGCACACAAACTGCTGTAGGGGTGCTGTGCCTGTCTTTAAAATATTTCCAGCTAATGTAATCACCGAAGCTTGCAGTGGTATTTTCTCAAGCATGAGACAACAGCCACTGGTCATTTGACACACAAGTCTGAAGTGTAACCAACCAATTAACCCCCTTCACTCACACTCCAGCAATTCTGAAGGTAAAAGTGAACTATCTAACTCTTTCGTTCCTGAGAACCGCTTTTGAGGTTGAATGGGAGCAACTGCAGATTCCTAGCTTTATAGAGCTCTCTATATCCCTATTCCTGGGTTTCCAGAGAGAGTGAAACTGTATAAAAGGGTGTTATGTTATTGTGAATATGCGGCATGTTTTCAGCAGCCTGTTTCTCTTTCATAAACAATACTTTCTCCAGCTCTTCTTCGCTCAGACAGTTTCCTGTCAATTATGAGCGCAGATGCGTCATGCTGCCGTTATGCGCCTAAGTAAGAAATAACTAGGCCCAGCATGTCCGACTTCGGCTGGAGGAATCTTTTTGAAAGTGTTTCTTGAAAAAAGGCAGGAGAATGGTCCAGACAGGCAGAAAGATAGTAGATGACAGCAAGCAAAGGGAAAAGGCAGAGTCAAAGAGAGTGACAGATTAGAGGAAGTTACAAGCACAGAATTTCCAGAAGGTGGGGAACTATTTATACAAAAGACCCCTCGGTATCCCCACGGGGGGCTTGCCCCAGTAAGAAAAGGGAAAAAACCCTCATTGCAATTATAGAAGAGAAAATTAATAACAGTTGCATCATGTTGCATGATATCACGAGCAAAAGAGGCCCATAGGAATCAACGGGATAAACTTTCTCAGCAGCTAAAGAGGTTCTCAGGAATGAACAGTAGGTAAAACTTCTCTAAATACAGAAACCAAAGAGTTAAATACCTTTATTGTATAGTGGAACCTCCCTTATAAGGCCTCCCATTATAAAACTCCCTCCCACATAAGACCTACTTCTCTGAGACATTGCCCTTCTTTGTGAGTATTGAAATTACCCCCCTTATAAGACCCCTCCCTTATAAGACCTCATTTTGGATGATTTTTGAAGGTCTTATAAAGGAGGTTCCACTGTACAGTGTTCTTCTTCCTAGGAATCTAAGGCCTTCACTATGCAAGCTGAGCCTAGGGTGCATAACAGTAATAACCAAAGTTGTTCACCTAATTGTAAATTGCTCAGCTAATTGTCGTGAATTTTTACTCTCTTTAAACTGAGTGCGTGTGTGTGTGCATGCGCACATGTGTCTGAGTGTGAATCATAAGGGGAAATGCTATTTTAAAGAGATCTGAGAGGCTTTTCTTGAAGCAAAGTACAAAGCTAAAATAAATGTAAAAAATGACATGGGCTGTGACATGCATGTGTGTGTGTGTGTGTGTGTGCGTGTGCGTGTGCATACATTTTACTTTTCTTCTTGATTTGTATTGTTTAATGCTACCCTTAATTAAGAATGTCGATAGGGGGTTGCGCGCAATCGCCTGTGTGTGTATGAGTGTGTGTGTGTGTGTGTGTTTGCGTGTGCGTGTGCGTGTGCATGTGAGAGTGGTAGATTTTTTATTAATCGTACTATCTATTTAACTAAATACTTACCAACACTCAAAACAATAGCATATACGCTCATCAGTTGGAAACCACAATGCCATAGCACTTAGAAACGAAAGTGAAAAAGGGAAGCCACCCATGTGACCGGTGGAGTACTACCTCCCTTTGCACCGGTCACGTGGTCCCTTTGACCTTTCCAATCACTTTATACATTGACACCAGCATCAGGAGGGAGGATGGGAGGGATCCTTTGATTGTTTTGAGTGTTGGTAAGTATTTAGTTATATAGATAGTAAGATTAATAAAAAAAATCTACCAATCTATTCTAACCATACTGACCAACACTTAAAACAATAGCAGAATACCAAAGAGGAGGCGGGTGATGCTGTTCTATAAAAAGAAAAGCATTAAGATATACATGTAAGTACGAAACACGATTAGTACAACAATAAGCAAGCGTGAGACCAAAGAACATCCCAAAACATGCTAATACTTTCCCCCCAATAGGTCATACTCATGACTTACCTCAGAGTAAGCAATACAAACCCTTACATTAGCAGTGTAAGATAGGGGTTTGGGCCACCACGATGCGCTTCATGGCAAACGAGTCATCCGACCTTCTTGTCGAAACATCCCTGAGGTAGAAGCTCAAGAAGCTGTTGTGTGACTTCCAAGTGGTTGTTTCCAAATTTTTTGGAAGGGGAACGCCTCTAATCAACACTTTCTGATTTCATGAGCTTTGATGGGGTTTGCTGGGAGAGAGAGCCTAGCATTAGAATAGGCTACCTTGACTAACTCCACGAGCCACCGAGAGATGGTGGACTTTGAAATGTCCTTCTGGTACGTTTCGTTAATCGAAATGAACAGATGACGTTTAGTACCCAGAAAGGGGCTAGTACGCCGAAGGTAATACTTGAGGCAACGTACTGGACAGAGGCCAATCTCAGAATCGTCATTACAGAGAACGGAATCTAGGCTCGATATGGTAACGAGAGGGGAATCAACGTTGCCTGGTTGACTCTTAGTTCGAAACTCAGGGAGAAGAGAGAGGGTAACGGTGGAACGAGAAGAGTCAAACTCGATGTCGTGAGACAGATCACTGAACGCATGGATGCTACTAACTCGGCGAGCTGACGCGAGTGCCAAGAGAAACAGCGTCTTGTAAGTCAGTAATTTCAGAGAGTCCCTGAAGAGGTTCACATGAGTCTCGCAAAAAATTGAGGACCAGGAAGACGTCCCACTGAGGGAAAAGAATGGACCGAGATTGAGCCTTAAGTCTAATCACATCAATGAAATGAGAGACATAAGGAGAAGCGAGAGAGTCCACCGAATTAACACCTAGGGTCATTGAAATAGAACTGCTGATAGCGGCTCTATAACCAGTTAGTGTTTGCGCGGAAAGGTTCTTTTCAGAAAATAAATGAGACAAAAAATCTACAAAATGAACGGAAGAAGGACGAAGAGGATCTGTCATACGTCCTTTACAAAAAAAGAACCAAGTACGCCAACAGAGACTGTATAGCGCGTTAGTACTTTGACGTCTTGAGGCGAGTAGTAGATCAATCAATCTACTGGAGAACCCTTGTTTCTTGAGATCTTCATAGTCGCCAAGCGGTCAGGTTCAGAACTGACGGGTTTGGATATCCTATGCCTGATCTTGGCTGGACGAGAGTCCTTGGAGTCAGATGGAGGTGGAGTGGGGGCTCTGTTGTCAGAGCTAGCACCTCCGGGAACCAAGGGCTGGAGGGCCAAAACGGAGTTACCAGAATGAGTTGCGGAGCATCCCTGGAGACCTTCTCCAACACTCTGGGAATCAGAGGTGTTGGAGAGAATGCGTAAGCAAAGATGCCCGACCACGGGATAGAGAAGGCGTTTAGAGCAAACGCTTGCTGATCCCGAACAGGAGACACGTAAAGGGTGAGACGTGTACTGTAGTGCGTCACAAACAGGTCCACCCACGGTTTTCCCCAACGTTCCCAAACCGGAGAGAGAGACTGATGGAAAATCGTCCATTCTGTCGGTAGAACTTGGAAAGAACGACTCAACTGGTCTGCAATGATGTTGAGCTTGCCCGGAACAAACTCGACAGTGAGAGCAATATCCTGACTGTGTGCCCACAACAGGATCTTTTCCGCCGCCAATGACAGAGGGACCAATCTGGTTCCTCCCTGTCGACGCAGATAGGACAAGCAGGACGTGTTGTCGCTCAAAATCGTGATCCATTTCCCTGTGAGGAGGGGAGCGAAGTGCAGAAGGGACAGCCTTACTACCTCCATCTCAAGGAGGTTGATGTGAACGTTCTGTTGTTCTGGAGACCACCGGCCGGAGATCTCCTTTTCCTCTAAATGAGCTCCCCAGCCCGAGAGAGACACGTCCGTGAACATGAAAAGTTGGGTCCGTAGGAGTCGAATTGGAACCGAACTGTTGATCCAATCTGGAATCAACCATTGTGCAACTGCTTGGGGAAACCAAGGACCGAGTTGAACCGAACTCTCTAGACGAGACAGGTCCGGGAAGAGAGCAGAGACCTGTCTTTGAAGGGGTCGCTTGTGCAGTCTCCCCAGAGGGAGGAGATCTGCCATTAATTCCATGAGGCCGAGGACACGAAGGCATTGGCGAAGAGTTGTCGAATGCGATTGGAGCATGGAATCCAAGGTTTGCGAGAGAGTTTGAATGCGTTCCCGCGTGAGTGACACTCGGAAGGCCACCGTGTCGAAATTCATTCTGAGGTAGACAAACCGTTGTCTTGGAGTCAGATCCGACTTTGACTCGTTGATTTGAAAGCGGAAAGTTCTTGACAGATTGTCCAACTCTTGAAAGTGTGTGAGACACATGGCTCGATTGGAGGCGAGGACCAGCCAATCGTCGAGGTAGACTTTCAAGCGAATGCCTTTGGACCGGGCGAGAGCCGCGAGATGCCTGGTGACCTTCACAAAGATCCAGGGGGCGAGCGAGAGGCCGAACAGAAGGGCCTTGAACTGAAACACTGAATGGTCCCAGACGAATCTGAGATACTTCTGCCGCGACGGATGTATGAGGAGGTGAAAATACGCGTCTTTCAAGTTGATTGACGTGGCCCGATCGTTTGGCTGAATCGCAGCCCAGATGGAAACGGCTGTTTCCATCTTGAAACGGACCGGACGCACAAATTTGTTGAGGGGAGAGAGATCCAATACCGGCCAGAACCCTCCCGACTTTTTACGGTCCCCCAAAAATACGGACCGGGATTCTGAACATGGTCTATCGCCCCTTTCGACCAAAGAGACTCGACTTCGGCTTTGAGGATCTGGAACCGCTCCGGATCCACCGGAGGAGGGAACGATGGGAGTCCGGGACAGAGGAGGCTCCTGAAGGAACGGAAACCTGAATCCAGCCCGTACCACTTGAAGAATCCAGCCATTTTCCACGAGATCTTGCTATACGTGGAAAGAAGCACCAAGAGCGCCCACGCTTGATGGAGTAATGGCTGGAGATTCTTCGAGAGGTATGGGCCCTAACGAAAAAGCTGTTGCCTGGGTTTGGAAGGTCTGCTTGATCGTCCGCCCCGAGACAAGGGTTTGCCCCATTGAGACAGAGAACCCCGAGAAGGGAGAGGCTGAGTTCTGGTTTGAGAGTGAAAAGAGGTGCCACCTCATTGTTGACGGCGACTGCGAAACGGTTGAGACGCCGGTAGCTGAGTAGGAGGGACCTGGGTATCCATGCGGAAGCGTTTGGTCACAGCTTTGACCATGGCTTCCTGTGAAGATTCGGCCTTCCGCTCAAGAGCCAAGTCTAGAGACTTATCCAAATGAGACCGTCCAAAAAGCCCTGACGGGGGCAGAGGGAGAGAACAAAGCTTTTCTCTCTCTATTTTGGACAAAATGACCAGAGACTGAGCAAGAACGACGAAGGGCTGCTATTTTAAGCCACAAGGAGGAAACAATATCCATCAAACAGGAAACTGAATCACCGAGAAGAGAGATGAGAGATCCCACAGACGATTCATCGATCTCGTGAAACAACCGGAAATCTTCCGGAGAACCTGTTGGCGATCTTCCCAACAACCTAGTGAGGGAGTGCAGGAAAGAAGAGGAAACACCACACGCTTTCAGTGTTTCCGAGAGTGAACTCTCTAAAGTCTTGGCTGTCGCTGCCTTGAGAGAAAGATGCGACAAACCTTGATGGGACAGGCGTAGCTTCGCCATCTCCGACTTTGAAAGTTGTGAGTAGTCCTCAAAGGGGAGAAAGGAACCATCCAAAGGAATGGGAGAGGCGAACTTCGGGATCCTGAAGGAGCCGAGGGAAGAGGAATTATCCGTCTTGAAGTCCTGGTCTTGATCCGAAGGATGATCCTGCGGTAGCTTCCCCGTACGCAGAGGATTCAGCTTGAGAAATAGAATCAAGCAGAAGGTCCGGACACTTGAAACGGAGAGGTGGCTCCTTGGGCTTCTGGAATGAACTGGCTAACTTGATTGTAGCCGAGTGAGAAGAATGAGTTTGTCTGTCAACAACATCCAACAAACTGGCCGGAGGAGTTTCAGCAAATCCTGCTTGGAAAACCCAGAAGACGCCAGAGGAGGAGGCTGAGCCCGATCCAAGAAGACATGAGGTTCTTGGGAGTCGAGGGAATGAGCCGGATAATCCTGTCCGGAAGACTGGATGGAGTGTGCGTGTTCAGTCCGATCACGTAGAGGGGAACCTTCAAACGTGTGGGCTGGACGAGAAAACTCTTCGTCCGAAGACAGGGTTTCCAAGGCAATCCGTTGGACATACCGGTTAGTGACCACCGGAGAATGATCCAACCGGGAGATTAAACCGGGAAAAATCGGTTCAGGAGACCGGTAACCGGGAGAACTGGGGGCACCATGGAAATCATCCAGTGTAGACATCACCCGGTGTTGGAACCGGGAATGATGAACCAGGAAAGTGTCCTGTCGGTTGGGAGGACGAGAGAGCTCACGCTCCGAACCTCCAACGGGCACAGTGTGACCGGAATCACGGGTATAACCGGTCGTAGAGGCAGACGGTGCGGAACCACAAGGGTCTACCGGTTTAGAGGGGTGCTCTACCGAGATAGAGTCCTCTTCTGGACGGTAGAGAGAACCAGGAAATCCTTTTCCCCGTCAACTGGTTCTCTCGGAGGTACTGGAGTATGCCGGAATTACATGTTCCGAGCTGAGTCCAGTCGAGTGGAAACGCTCTGGGGATGGAACAATACTGGGATACGGACTCAACAATAGAGCTGTACCTCCCCTCCTGGACAGAGTGGCGCTCTCCCGACTGGAAGAAGCAAACCTACTCCGTCCCGACCGTATAGACGGGCCGTCTATCTTCGCTCCATGCATGGGCGGCATCGACCTCCTGGTCGGGCTGAGACGAGGAGGGCTGGACCGTGGTGCTGAGTAGATAGGAGCACCCACCTGAAGAGCAGCTGTCGACCTAGTCGATGAAACCCGATAGACGTTCTGAGGGAGTAGTCCTGGAGTAACCAGCGGACCTACCGCTGAAACAGACAGACAAACAGTCTTCTCTTCCCCTGCGGGAGAAGGAGAAGAAACAACGGCCAGGATCGAAATGGAGAGGCCACTAGCCGAAAGGTGTTGGATGAAAGCCTCGAACAACGCGGAAGAATCCACCGGCGGAATTGGTTTTGAAGCCGGTTCTGAAGTCACGGGAGCTGACGACACGGGATTGACTTCGGGGAGAACTTCCGATGAAACCGAGACAGTCTTAGAAGAAACGGTTGAAGAAGGTTTCCGGTTTACTCTTGGTCGGAACCGAAGTAGCCGAAGATTTTTTGGAAGAATGTTTTAACGCTTTTGAAGAAGTCGAAGCTAACGGAGAGACAAAACGACCTGTTTTATCGCGAGACAAATCGACCGGCGCGGGCTGAGAAGCCAAAGAGACGGAAACAGAAGTGTCACCCGAAGGGGCGACACTAGAATTAACCGACATGATGAAAAGAACAAATTTTCAAACAACCGCAAAGCAGTGAACACAGCCAGTAGAAAGAACACAAGCAAAGCCGAAAAATTAAAGAAAAGCTACAAAGACCAACTTAGTCAAGTAGCCAACGCAAAAAAACAATTAAAAGACGGTAAAAACCGGCTAAACTTAAAGCCAAAAAATCAACAAAGTATGAAAGAAAACAGCAGCAAATTCCTACTAGGAGAAGCTAAAATATATTCATTTCAAGCAAGCTAAACTGAAAGCTATTCAAGCAAAAAATCGAAAAACTAGACAGGTGAAAGAAAGGAACAAACCCACCAAAACAAAACATAAGTGCAAAAACTTAAGAGCAGCAAAATGGCTTCCAACCACACAGTAGCGTGGAAATGTAGAAAGTGATTGGAAAGGTCAAAGGGACCATGTGACCGGTGCAAAGGGAGGTAGTACTCCACCGGTCACATGGGTGGCTTCCCTTTTTCACTTTCGTTTCTAAGTGCTATGGCATTTTGATTTCCAACTGATGAGCGTATATGCTATTGTTTTGAGTGTTGGTCAGTATGGTTAGAATAGAGTTTATGTGTACATGTTAATTTATGTGTATGTGTGTTAATGTGTGTGAGCTTTTGTGCATGTATGTGTGTACATGTTTGTGCGCATATGCGCGTGTGTATGTATGTGTGTGTTTGTGAGTGATTGCACATGTGGGGGGGTAGCCCGCATATAATTTTACTATTTCTATGAATAATGTAACCCTTTCACCACCAATGTGGCATTTTTGCACCACAATGATTTAACACCAATGTCACTAAAAGTAAAAGGCATTAAAACCAGGGTCTATTAATCCAAGGACCCCATTTTCTTAATTTTGGGAGGTAAGCATAAGCCTTATTTTATACACGTCAGAGGAATTTTCAATATTGCAGATGATTTTTTTTTCTCTACCCAGGTAAGATTAATGGGAAAAAAAATGGCTGAAAAATGGCTGGTGGCGAAAGGGTTATTAATGATGACATTTCCATGCAATTTGTCTTTTATTCTTTTTAATTACCCTATTGTGTCTTGTTTATTTATTTATTAATGCCTTCCCCTTGTTTATTTATTGATTGATTTACGCCTTGTGTCAATGGTGATTTGGACACATTTGTGTTGATGGGTCAAGGTGGAGGTGGATGGTATAGAATTGGGTGAGGGTGTGTGTGTTGGGGAAGGGGGTGCAACAGTTCGGGTATTTATACGTACAGTCCATAAGTATGCAAGTGGTGTTCTCAAACTATGTGGAAGCGTGTATGTGCATATGGGTGCAGTTGTATGTGCATGTGTGTAGTGTGAGAAAGAGAGAGTGAGTGTGTCTGAGAGAGAGAGAGAGAGAGAGAGAGAGAGAGAGAGAGAGAGAGAGAGAGAATGTCATGCACGTATAAGCTTTAATACGTAAAATCTTATATCTGTGATATGTTACTTCTTGTGTGCATATTGTGTTTTATTGTATGTTTTAATGTGACAGCAAACCAAATTTCCTTGTTCATTTTAATGGGGATAATAAATATTGATTGATTGATTGATTGATAATGTCCGGTTTTCAGTTTTCACTGGTCTCCCCACTGCATTCAGTCGACACATTCCAATGTTGGAAGAGCTCAAAGGAGAACATTTGGAAGATTTTTTGAAAAAAGGCAGGAGAATGGGCCAATAAGTCAGAAGGATAGTAGATTACAGGAAGCAAAGGAAAAGGCAGAATGAAAGAGAGGGACAGAATAGAGGAAGTTACAAGCACAGAACTTCCTGAAAGTGGAGGAACTTATACAAAAGACCCCTCGGTATCCCCACAGGGAGAGACTCGTGGAGGGCAGGGTCATCCAGCTCCCTGAATGGAGACACGAGGCATCCACACACTGCCGTCCAAGACGCTGCAAACCGTACCTGTGGTCCAGCACCGTTGGAGGAAGCAGCAGCAGCACCCTCAGCACCCATAGAGGGGGGAGGGGTGTGGCCTCGCCCGTGCGACTGGGGGGTGCCCGGGGGCTGGGAAGGGGGTCCGTGGGTGGCGATGGGGGCGCGGGGGGGCAGGGGTGGGGGCGTCTGGTGGCCATTGACCAGAGTCTGGCGGGTAGCTACGGGCACGTTGCTGAGCGAAGGGCTGTCCGACCGAACGCTGTTGGTCTCCGAGGGAGCGGGACTGGAGGGGCCGTACTTGCTTTCGAAACTTGGTCGACGGTTGACAGGGTAGCTTGGTAGGCCTGCAAACGTTATATTGTATTCCAACAATTTAGTCAAACTGTTGGCCGTATCAGAACTTGATTAGCTTGGTGAGCAAAAGTGCACAACACAAGAAAGCGAACTTTAACTGTGTTTGATTCACAGTGAGCTTCCCTATTTACTTTGCATCACTTCTTATCATGAATTCTGAATTTCTTTTTTTTTCCCCCGAAGTCAGAGTGTGGCTGCCCACGTGGGAAGGCAATAAAAAAAACGGTCACACACGTAATGTTCTCATCCTTAGCTGGCGCATTTGTACCATGGTGTTCAAATGCTTCGGCTGTTGGGATGATCCCTGGAGTCTTTAAGCCAGGGTATGCCAACAACAACTTTTTGTTTCAAGCCACACTAGGGGTTAGAAATGGAGTGGTGGCTGTTTCTCCCAGAGCCACTACTAGTGGCTCTGGTTTTTCCTTCTCAAATTATGTTGTTAATCAACCATCAAAACAACCAAACCCACTTAGCTGCCTACTGTTCTCAATTCTCCCATTCTAAAAGTAGTAACATTAAAAATCTACCTTACATTATTGTTCATAGTATGTTTTACTCAAGACTGGTTTTGAAACAGGTCTTATTTTGTTTGTTTGTTTTTCCCATATGTTTTATTTGCAGTTTTGATTTAAATCATGTGGATTAACATGACTTTTAACACACACAAACCAAAAATGAAAGCACTTGCAATGACCTTCACTGAAGCTGTCAATCCTGTTATGTCAAGTGCTGCCGTTTGAGGAATTTTACCTGACAATTTCTATGCTCTATAGTCAACACCCACAAAAGACACCCATACAAGAAACTGGGGCTTACGTTACAAGTGAAGTAAGCATAGTACAAAGAGAAATAATCCCACAGGCAGGCCAGAATGTTAAGCCTTTCACTGCCCAACATGGCTATAGTCACAGTTCAGGGGTCACTGCATAAATGATAGTGTAACTGTTGGCATGATTATTCTCACTTGGTCGCACATCATACCTGGCTTGCTGAGTCAGTCATTGTTTCAAGCATTTTTGTGTCTTTCCACATCAAAATCAGTCAAGATTATTTTTTATGCCTTTTTACATTTCTTTCAAAGTTTCATTTAATCTCTTTTAAACCCCATTCATGCAAAAAGATTAATAACTAAAGCGCTAAGACGCTTAGATCACCAGCCGCACTGCAGCATTCTCAGCTGCAGTGATTCATCTTGCGGCTAACTCGGATAACGAACCTTTATTTCACAAGGGTAAGAGAGAGACAGAGACAGAAAAAGAGAGATGACAATCCTAACATTAATCCTCAACTGACAAAATTAGTGAATAAAAAACCCAGATCAGCCATACAAAGAATGCACAGATCAGATAGATCTGCATACATGTCTCTGTTTCCCCTCCCCATAAACCTTTTCTTACCCTTTGTATGTTTAATATGTCTAAGTCTAAGCCTTATCAATCATTAAATCAGACTTTCAGTTTTAATTTTTAATTTTTTATTTCAACACTATCACTCATTTAACTACTCTGTACTCTATAATTTCATATACAGTGGAATCTCCCTTATAAGACCTTCAAAAATAATCCAAAATGAGGCCTTAAATGGGATGGAGTTGTATTAAGGGAGGTCATTTTAATACTTACAAAGGGCAATGTCTCAGAGAAGTAGGTCGATTAATAGGGAGGGAGTCTTACAATGGGAGGTCTTAATAGGGAGGTTCCACTGTAGAACCCTATGAAGTTATGAACACATGCCGGCATAACAAAAGTGATCTGAATAACAAAACTCTCAGTACAGTCGCCTAAGAATCTGTCTATCTTTATTTTGACGACAGCTGATGCCTGGATGCATAGGAAGAAAAACTACCGTACTACTAGTACTACAAAACAGCTGTACAAAAGTCTATAATTCCTGTTGTTTTCTGCATTAGATCTTCAGAACTTCATTTAACTGCCAGGAGATGTTTAAATTTTTAAAAATCTCAACGTTTTCTGTCTCCAATTTCCAACTTCACAAAAATGTTTTCTTATTTATTTTAATTTTAAATCAATTTCAGATATCAAACAGCAGTTGATTCACTTACCAGCGGAAATCTTGTAGGATCCATTGCGACTCCTAGCCTCAATGATCTGGTGGATCAGTTGTTTTGCGCCTTCCACGTTGTTACATAGCTTCAGTGCCCTCACTGCAATGTCCTGTACGCAGGAATCAATCTTTAACACACACAAGTTAATATACATTTAAGGTGTCTGAACCCAATAGTGTACACTCAATCTCATCAGCAATGAAAACCAATGTATTTATTCCTCAAATCACTCATTCATACACTCAGTTTCATAATCTTGAGTAAGAGAACACGATGTTCACATTATTTGATCTAGAAAACTGACATAATAAAATACCCTTTCTCTTTGTCTCTCCTTCTCTCAACTTGTGTAACCCCCCTAAAGACCAGTGAAGCACAGCTGTCTTGAAGGCCGACAGAAAGCCTGGGCAGATGGTGCCATTGTGAGCTTGGAATGTGATAAATTACAAGCAGTCTATAGATGATGATAGATCTATAGTAATAGTAATAGTATACTATACTTATCTCAACCAGCAATTACGGTATGTCTCACTTTGTCCAGATCGTATCCAAATGCATACGATTTCCGTTTCTGTCACGTTGATATCACTATAGTTCTGATCCGTTTCTTAACTTTTGTTGATGCCTATTTCGGAGAGAGAGAGAGAGAGAGAGAGAGAGAGAGAGAGAGAGAGAGAGAGAGAGAGAGAGAGAGAGAGAGAGAGAGAGAGAGAGAGAGAGAGAGAGAGGAGAGAGAGACAGACAGACAGAGAGAGAGAGACACTCACTGACTCGGACAGAGAGGAACAAATTGATAAACAGACAGAACGCGTAGTTATGTGAATTGGATGGAATGTGGATTATGAATGCAAGTAGGAAGGTGACTGGTGGAGAAAGCGAGAGAGAGAGAGAGGGGGGGGGGGGGGGGAATGAGCATGATCGAAAGTGTGCAGTCATTGTTTTCTTATTGAAGTTATTCACAACACTTCATGTACTTCTTCAAGTTCTTGTGAGCATTATTTGTCTTTTTCATTAAAGTTGTGAGCAAGTGTCTTGTGAGCATATGTCTCCCAATCGCTTAGCCCATATGTTTACAGTCTTGCACCAGTTGATGTAGTTGTAGATCTAGAAACAGAAAACAAAGACCATGCAAATATGTGCTTACAAAACCTTTTGTAAGATGACTGAATGAGGCATAATTATGACGTATTTGTGACCTGATGGAAAAAGAAAGAAAAAAGATCTGATTGAGACTATGCTCTCTCTCTCTCTCTCTCTCTCTCTCTCTCTCTCTCTCTCTCTCTCTCTCTCTCTCTCTCCTCTCATACTTAATCATCAGTGGAAGACAGGCATATTATACAGTGTAAACAATAAAACATGCATCATTTTGAAAAAAGTCTGTGTGAATGACGCGGGCGCGCCAACAATCTGAAGCTTTGTTTTAAATCGAAGCCAAGTACAAGCTAAGGCATGACATGGACAGTGACAAGAAGTGGTGGTCAGGACAAACAATATATGAATGCATGCATCAAAGTGAATTTGAGTGCATTCGGCAGCAATCGACTGTAAGTGTAAACCTACATGTATGAGTAACTGAATAACCATGAAAAATAAATGAAGTGCTGCGCTGGGGAAGAATATTTTCAATAGGAAACGAATTGTTCGGAAATAATTAAGGGTCCCCGAGTAATTTCATGGTGTGTGGGAGTGATCTTGCCTAATTCAATCGGTCAAACAGAGGAAGTTATTCTACCATCAGGTAGATCCCCTGCCTCGTGTGTTTGAGTAGACTTACATCACTTATAACACAGTGCGTCATTCTAAAATTGATGTCATTTATATTTTTACGGCACATTTTGCAAGTTCTATCAATTTGTGGATACTGGCCGCCCCTCATTTTTCTTTTTTTTTAAATTTCAAGTCGCTGACTCGCATCCTGCGGCTTCAAGCTTCGACGCCATGGCTTTGACTGAGTAAGTCGAGGTAATTACTCTAATTTTCACAAAGTGCTCTCCCCTATTTTTTTTCCAGAAAATCGTCTATTCCAAACATATCCATGCCCAGGTTGTAACTCAAATGTAAGACTAACTTACTGAGAAAGTTGAAAAATGAAAATGTGTACATCAAAACTATCATTAGTATCAATATCAATTTTATCATTGATTGTGTCTCATTCACCGATTCAGACATTGTTCACTTTTAGTTTGATTGTAAGATCTAGAGGCGGATCTTGGGGGGGGGGGGGGGGATACACTTACAGGGGTTCCGGAACCCGCACCCCCCCTTCCCCAAAAAAGAAAGAAAACTGAAAAGAAAAAGGAGGAATGTTATTCAATGCCATACTTTTTTTTATTTTTTATCCCATTCTCCCAGGAGAGGCTTTCATTGTCATAAATGATAAAATTATAATGTATCTTTTACATTCAAATTATCATCAGCTTCTGGGGGGCTTTGCCCCCTCCCCTCTGGCCCCAACCAACCATTTGGAACCCTTCCTCCATGACTTAGTGATCTGCCCTGTATAACTATAAGTAACTATGTTATTATTACAACTATCATTACACAAATGTCAGGCTATAACAGTATAAGTATAACTGAACAAGGGGAGCAATCTTGAATCTTCTGCCAAGTTCTGGTTCAACTACTTTGGATTTAGTTTATTGTAAAAACTAAAATATTCAAAACAAAGCAGTGATGCACCAAGGATGGAAAAATAATAAGACAAACTATCCTAAAACAAAAAAATCAAAAGGACAAAATGTCCTGGCTCTTGCAGAAATCAATAAGACAAAGTCCACCAGTATTGTTATAACATTTTTTATTTCCCTCTCTCATCCCTCCGCTCTACAATTCCTTCATTCTCCCACACACTCATCCATCAACACGCATTTTTCAATATTAAGCATATTAATTTATATAATTTTTATATATGCATAATAAATGTATGAATCCGTCAAACAATAAATTCAATTTACAATCTAAAGTGTTTCTTTG
>JAGGCT020001453.1:45000-50000 GCA_017654935.2 Phymorhynchus buccinoides
TTGCAAATTGTTCGCATGCGAAATGAAATAAATGAACACTAAAATCTTTCATATTGTAAATACTAAAACTAATGTTTTTGATATTATCAATTTCCACGTCAGGATGTTTGTATTCTGTTGTGCTAAAAATGTAAGGTGCTACCCCTTACTAGACCCAAACTCGATATTGGACTCGCTCTAGCTTTCCCAGTTTAACAGTGATTGACACAAGCCACGCCTCCAAGACATAGCTGGAATTCCTCAGTGATCATGTGTTTTTATCTTGTGTCTAGGCCTACCGTCCGCGCGCGCGCTGTCCACTCATTCATTTTGAGGACAGGCAAGGCCGCGTTGGTCAGGCAGGTGTTATACTAGTGAACAGCAATAAAGAGACTCGCCGCGGTAGCACAGAAATGCCACTTTAGCTTCGTGTTTGTCGACATGCCGCTCTGTGTGGTTGAGACCGATCTCGGTTGGTTGCTGGCGATTTGTAGTGACCGTATTTCAGACCATGTAGACAGAATAGGTAGACTTGTAACCTACATACTATAACATTACTTGGCATTGTTCCATCAGAAGTCAAGAGCCATGGGCTAATTAATAGGCCTAGAAGCTATATCTAAAACTAAACGAATTTTAATCATACTGCCTTGAAAGTTAACAAGACCAATATATGATGAAAACACAACAACAACATAAAAAACAACACAAATACAAACCAGCCCATCGCAATAGTCCGTCTTGGTGACGGACTAAAGATCATTCATCTGTGCCCCAAATTAATCGTTTAGTCGTGGACATCAAACAGCGGCCTAGCGTAGGAACAGGAGGGGGGCCCACCGGCTCAGAGGAGGGGGGGGGGGGGGGGGGGGCAGACATGTCTTTCCCCCCAAAAAAAATATTCCCCAAAAAATTCGAGCAAGCCAGCAAGCGAAAAGGAGAGAGGGACAGAGACTTAATTCAAACCCAAAATAGCTTGTATTATAGGGACATATTTTTGCGTTGTGTTCAAATTGTTTTATTAGGGGAAGACGGGGTAAAAAGCGCATGGGCGGGTAAGAAGCCCACCCCAATTATCTCATGAAATGAAGCAAATTTCAGTCTCATTTTGCCCATGAGACGAGCGTTAATGTCTAGCATTTGTCTCATGGGCAAATTTGACTGAAATTTTCTTTATTTCATGAAATAATTGGGGTGGGCTTCTTACCCGCCCATGCGCTTTTTACCCCGTCTTCCCCTAGCTCTCTACTTCATTCCAGAATTGTGAAGTACTGCGATTGTTGTAGCTTCTTTTAAAATTGCGTTGTTTCTGTCCTCACAATACCCTGAAAAACCGGCTGCAGAACATCTCCTAAAAATTTGTTGGTAGTCTATCAGTGACATAGAAACACGGGGAGGGGGGCGGTTTCCCCCCTTCTCCTGGCACATAGGAGAGGGGCAGACATGCTCCCCCAAATGAAGCACTGCGGAGAGAGAGAGAGGGACACACAGAGAGAGAGAGGGGGACACACACACAGAGAGCCTTGGAGAGGGACACAGAGCGGAGAGAATGAATGAATGAATTTTATTTATAGAGGGTAATAGAGTAAGCAATGACATGCTTTTTTACATCGGACAAAAATAATACATAGGGGCCTATATAAAAGTAGACAAGAGCATCGCAGAGCGGCAGATATGTCCTTTGCCGGTTGCGCCCTGTACATGCCACACCCTGTACCTCCCTTCCGCCTTCACATCTTCGGTCCCCGTTCTCCTTGTGACCTTTGGGTGATGCACCTACACACCCTTGACTGGGTGCAAATCGTTTTCCGGGATGCACACCCTTAATTGGTGGGGTGCACACCCTTAACACGGAGACATGTCTGCCACTCAGCGAAATTTAAGCCCCATGTGGCACATTGTGTGCTAGGATGTCTTTTACGTTTAGTATTAGACCCCCTCCTTTACCGGGATGTACACCCTTAATTAGTGGGGTGTACACCCTTAATGGGGTGTACACCATTAATTCGGAGACATGCCTGCCGCTCGGCGACATGAAAATCCCACGTGACATAATTTGTACTGCAATGTCTTCTACTCTTCTTTTTACACCTCCCCACAAAATTTGGAGTGATTCTATACAGTATTTCACGATATATAGGAGGGTGAAGAAAAACGGAAACATGTCTGCCACTCGGCGACATTCTATTTCCAAGGGGTAATTTATGTACGAATGGGTTATACTCTTAGTGTCACATCCTGACACAAAAGTTGAAGGGATTCTGTCTTCTAGTTCACGAGATACAGCTTGAACAAGAAATACTAGCGCAAAGAAGGAAATTTCGGTTTTCAAGGTCACACTTCAAGGTCAAGGTTAGCATGGCGATAATTTATGCTCGGATGTTTTCTACTCTAGGGTATACAGTACCATACACAATCTGAAGCACTTCTGTCAAGTACAAATGTGGAAAAATATGGCTTAAAACCCAATTTGTAGACCCCTACCACTTTCAAGGCCTACAGATCTCCCGGACCATGACCTTAACCTTGATCGGTAGGCCATCATCAGAACGGGCATAAGCCAAAGTACCTCCATGCCAATTTTGAAGACTCTAAGACCAATGGTGTGGAAGTTATCACCCCTTAAAGATTTTTGGTTTTCAAGGTCGTACGCCAAGGTCAAGGTCACATCCTGACACAAAATTTGTCTTCTAGTTCACGATATACAGCTTGGACAAGAAAATATAGCGCAAAGAAGGAAATTTCGGTTTTCAAGGTCACACTTCAAGGTCAAGTTCAGCATGGCGATAATTTATGCTCGGATGTTTTCTACTCTTATCTAGGGTATACAGTACCACACACAATCTGAAGCGCTTCTGTCAAGTACAAATGTGGAAAATATGGCTTAAAACCGAATTTGTAGACCCCTACCACTTTCAAGGCCTACTGACCTCCCGGACCGTGACCTTGACCGTGATCGTTATCAGAACGGGCATAAGCCAAAGTACCTACATGCCAAAGTTGAAGACAAACGGTTCGGGAGATATCCTTGGGACAGACAGACAGAAAAACAAAACAAAAAACAAGGGCATCCCCGAACGGCAGATAATTATGTCCTTTGCCGGTTACGCCCTATACATGCCCCGCCCTGCACATCCCTTCCCCGTCACATCTTAGGTCCCCGTTCTCCTTGTGACCTTTGGGTGATGCACCTACACACCCTTGACTGGGTGCAAATCGTTTTCTGGGATGCACACCCTTAATTGGTGAGGTGCACACCCTTAACACTGAGACATGTCTGCCACTCGGCGACATTTAAGCCCCACGTGGCACATTTTGTGCTAGGATGTCTTTTACGTTTAGCATTAGACCCCCTCCTTTACCGGGATGTACACCCTTAATTAGGGGCCATAACTCCTACACCGTTAGTGTTAGAGTCTTCAGATTTGGCATGTAGGTACTTTGGCTTATGCCCGTTCTGATGGTGGCATAACGATCAAGGTCAAGGTTACGGTCCGGGAGATCGGTAGGCCTTGAAAGTGGTAGGGGTCTCAAATTGGGTTTTAAGCCATATTTCCCACATTTGTACTTGACAGAAGCGCTTCAGATTGTGTGTGGTACTGTATACCCTAGAGAAGAACACATCCGAGCATAAATTATTACCATGCTGATCTTGACCTTGAAGTGTGACCTTGAAAACTGAAATTTCCTTCTTTGCAGAGAGAGAGAGAGAGAGAGAGAGAGAGAGAGAGAGAGAGAGAGAGAGAGAGAGAGAGAGAGAGAGAGAGTTGCGTTGGCCTACACAAACGGAATAATCATGTTGGTGCCTAAATTATGCTACAGGGTGTCGCGCAAGTGCGTGGCATTGCTGGTGACATGTCTGCCGCTTGGCGACGCCCTTGTTTGTTTATTTGATTGTTTGTTGGTTTATTTTTACAATTTCCATGTACCTCCTCATGCTTTTGAAATTCAATAAATCTTGAATGTTGACACCGTGTGACTAAAAAAGCTTTTCTTGCTAGAACAGCATTTGTGTGTTCTTTGCCCTTATTAGATTGACTTTTTATTTGAACAATGTTTCTTAACTGTGACGGTTTCTAAAGCATTCTGAATCTTGTACATATAAGGGCTTGGTACAACAATATAAGTTTTCTCTCTCCATCTCTCTATATCTCTCCTTCTTTTAATGCATACTAGCGCAACTCCGAGTACCGGTAACGCCTAGTAACGGTAACGCCAAGTACTAGTAACGCTGAGTACAGCAAATTTGAAGCGATTCGGTTAAGAAACGGCGGAGTCATAAGGCCCCGTTTCCCGTTGGCGCTGCTCTGAGAGTGATGCGCTCTCCCTAGTAACGGTAATGCCGAGTAACAGTAACGGCAAGTACTGGTAACGCTGAGTCACAGTACAGCAAATTTGAAGTGATTCGGTTACAAGAAAAGGCGGAGTTATAAGGCCCCGTTTCCCGTTGGTGCTGCTCTGAGAGTGATGCACTCTCCCTAGTAACGGTAACGCCAAGTACTGGTAATGCTGAGTACAGCAAATTTGAAGCGATTCGGTTAAGAAACGGCAGAGTTATAAGGCCCCGTTTCCTGTTGGTGCTGCTCTGAGAGTGATGCGCTCTCCCGATTCTCTTCAAATTTGCTGTCAGGCTTTGCCCCGGCCACAGCAAGCCTGACAGCAAATTGGAAGCGATTCGGTTAAGAAACGGCGGTGGAGTTAAAGGTGAAGCGGCCATATATCGCGCGCGTTTATGAATCGATTCGCTTCCGGTTTGGCCCATCGATAGTCATTGTTCCCGGTCATCTACCTTCCAAATTCGAAGGCAATCCGTCCAGAAATACCGGAGATACGGGCGCCGAGACCGGGCCGGTGGATACGCATTTCGCGCATTTGCCAAACCGCCGCCGCCTCGGTTGCCGTTGCCATCGCTCTGTTAGGGCTCATAGCAAATTTGAAGCGATTCGGTCGAAAAACGGCGGAGTTATAAGGCCCGTTTTGTGTTTCAGAGAGACATACACAGACACACACTTGCCTTTTTA
>JAGGCT020001454.1:0-12500 GCA_017654935.2 Phymorhynchus buccinoides
ATGTACCCCCACCTTTTTTGTTTTCCTCCTCTTTCCTTCTCAAGGAATCTCATTTCTGCTTGTAATGAGTATTTTTCGTGGCACCATGTGTATAACTTCCAGACAATTGCCTGCATGGTCTGTTATGTACCATATTTTATGTTGTAAGATATTTGGCCCAAAAATTCAGATTTTGTCATTGCAGTTTCTTCTTATGTCATTAGGTCATATTATATAAGGTAGAGAGGTCTCAGTATGAATAACAAAACTTTTAAAAGTATCGTCGTACAGGCCGTAAAATACGGACAGATTGTAAGAATAGGCAATGCCTAAAATCTTTATCCTTGTCAAATAAAGTTGTCCAGTGTCCAGTGCTAATCTCTTGAAATGCGCCCTATGTTTTCAGGGCAGCATGACCATGCCTAACCAGGGCTCGCCTCGCCAGCTCTTCCTCTACGATCACAGCCGCTCCCACTGGTCCCAGGGTGGGCCCCTCTTCTATGACCGGCGCATGCCTCCCCCTCCCCCACCCCAGGCAGGAGGCCCCCACGGCCCGGGCGCCCCTCACCCCCACCCCATCGGCAACCACTTCCAGAACCAGCCTGGGCATCCGGCGCCGCAGTGGGTGAGGGGGCCCATCCTGGGCGGGGGTCCTCCCCCACCCCCACCCCTGCCACCTCCAGGCCCCCCTGCCGGTGGGGGAGGCCCCCCTCACAACCACCAGCCCCAGATGGACGGCTTCGGCTTCAACGTGCCCTGGAACGTGCCCAACAGCCACCACCACCACAGCCACTACTACCCACGCCACACCAACCGCAACTTCAACCATCGAGATCATCATCGCAACAATCATCGCGGTGGTAACAACAGGGCTCAGGGGGGCGGTGCGCCTCGCGGTGAGAGGAACGGGGGTAGCGGGGGCATGGAACAGCGCAGCCTGTGTTGTAAGTGCGGGGACCTGATGCACAACTCTCAGGGAAGCGGGGTCCACCTGTGCCATGGAAACTTGCCCGGCATGCAGGGGCAGAAGACAGCCAGCAGAGAGCTCAGCCAGGAGGAGATCCAAAACAACTTGGGTGAGGTGTTGTGTTCACTTTGTTTTGTGTCATACTGTGTCTGTGTGTTAGGAACAATGTACCAAGTGCATGCGTAAAAGTGGATTTTGTTTTTAAGAAAAATTGATTTCAACCGATGAACTACAGTCGAACTTCAGTGTCGCGACCGCCCGACAGATTGACCAAAACTGTCCATAATTATGAGATGGTCGTTGTACTGCAGATTCTTATAAGTAATAAATATATAGAGAAGAGACTAAATAAAACTGCGCTGATTACCAAGATGTCTGCGATATCAAGGTGCCTGTTAAAAGGGGATTGACTGTAGTTCAGCTAGTGATTAGTTTTAAAAGCTATAGTAACCAAGAGCAAGCAAGTTGTAGTGGCCCAGTGAATGTAGCAGGCTCTATCTATGAAGCTGAAAGGAAAGTGGATGCAATGTACATTGTAATACAGTTCAAATTTTATGTCCTTCATTGTTGTTGTTTTCTTTTTTCACATCCAATTTTACCTCGTTGCAACCAGTTTACAGAAAAGTAGCAGTGTTGGGTTGGTTAGAGAACAACAGCAACAAAAAACATGCTAGAGAAGACGCTGCCTAAGTGCCACATGTTTGTTTGTTTTGTTTTGACTAATCTTCAGCTGCGTATTGTTGTCATCTAAGCTGAGACAACCACCATCAAGCTTTAAAGGTGGACCCTGATGGATGAGTTTTTGCAAGAAACACGTCGAGATCACCAGAAAGAAAGCCTTTTCAAGGATCAGAACACTCACTTTTCTCTGGTTTCCTTGAAATCAAGCCGTCAAAACGGCGATTCCTCCTTGGCGGAGATGCCGGAGAGAGAAACCATTTTGGATGGGGTGGGTGGAGGCCAATCCCATTGTGGTTGAAGCTTTTTTTTGTTTTTGTAGTGCAGTAAAAAACAATTGAGCTATTTCCTTTTTTGGGAGCGAAACTCCTTTACATGAACTGTATAACATTTTTTTAAAATACATAAAAAGGCTTGTATATATTGCGAAAACTTCGTGCAAACGATTTGGTCTAAACTCTGGCGGCCATTAGAAAGAATTTGACTTCCAGCACCTCCGCCAAGGAGGAATCGCCGATTTGACTGTTTGAATTCTAGGAAACCAGAGCAAAGTGAGTGTTGCGACTCTGTAAAGGGTGTTTTCCTGGTGATCTTGACGTGTTTCTCACAAAAACTCATCCATCAGGGTGCCCCTTTAAGTGAAAGCAGCTGTAGGATCTGACAACATGCCATCACACGCTTATTATTACATTCTTTTGCATCTGCCTAATGTCTAAATAACTCTTATAAAAAGTTAAAACGCAAAGAACTCTGGAAAAACTCTAAGAAAGCGCAAGAAAAAACCTTCGTCGTTGTCTTAGATGGAGATGTCTATGGCCCGCACAAAAGCAGGAGACGTCTGGAGATCCTTCAGGCTTCCATAAAGCTTTTCCCTCAGTGGGGTAGGGTCTGGCTATATTGCTTGTCTGGGAACATCATGGAGTCAGCACTTTTGTGGGACATGTTCTACTTCCATGTATGTTCTACACGGGCATTTTTCAGTCTCTCCTTATCCTCACAAAGAAATGTAACTGGCGATTGCGTTTCACTCCATCAAAGGCTTTTGTTTGTTTGCAGCCTCTTTATTGGAGCACGTGAAGGAGAAGTGTTCGGCGGAAATGCTGGAGCACCCGCCGGCTCTCACGGAAGCTCTCCAGGGCTACTTCGCCTCGCGCGTGGCCGAACTGACCGCCCTCAGCCTGACCATCCTCAGCGAGAGCGGCAAGCAGGAGGAGACGCTGGGGCAGCTGAGGGAAAGGCTGGGCCAGGTGGAGGAGCAGGACAGGTCCCTGAAGGAGCAGCAGGACCAGCTGGCCCAGGAGCGCACCCGCTTTGAGGAGGAGTGCAAAGGGGAACGCGCTGAGCTGGCCCGCCAGTGGCAACAGCTGCGGGACGAGATCGCCCGCATGGAGGAGATGAACAGCGTGCAGAAGGTGAGTGGGGGCCTGGGGAACTGAAGGAGATCACCCGCATGGAGGAGATGAACAGCGTGCAGAAGGTGAGTGGGGGCCTGGGGAAGTGAAGGAGATTGCCCGCATGGAGGAGATGAACAGCATGCAGAAGGTGAGTGGGGTCCTGGGGAAGTGAAGGAGATCGCCCGCATGGAGGAGATGAACAGCTTGCAGATGGTGAGTGGGGGCCTGGGGAAGTGAAGGAGATCGCCCGCATGGAGGAGATGAACAGCGTGCAGAAGGTGAGTGGGGGCCTGGGGAAGTGAAGGAGATCGCCCGCATGGAGGAGATGAACAGCGTGCAGAAGGTGAGTGGGGGCCTGGGGAAGTGAAGGAGATCGCCCTCATGGAGGAGATGAACAGCGTGCAGATGGTGAGTGGGGTCCTGGAGAACTGAAGGAGATCGCCCGCATGGAGGAGATGAACAGCGTGCAGAAGGTGAGTGGGGGCCTGGGGAAGTGAAGGAGATTGCCCGCATGGAGGAGATGAACAGCGTGCAGAAGGTGAGTGGGGGCCTGGGGAACTGAAGGAGATCACCCGCATGGAGGAGATGAACAGCGTGCAGAAGGTGAGTGGGGGCCTGGGGAAGTGAAGGAGATTGCCCGCATGGAGGAGATGAACAGCGTGCAGAAGGTGAGTGGGGGCCTGGGGAACTGAAGGAGATCGCCCGCATGGAGGAGATGAACAGCGTGCAGAAGGTTAGTGGGGACCTGGGGAGGTGAAGGAGATCGCCCGCATGGAGGAGATGAACAGCGTGCAGAAGGTGAGTGGGGGCCTGGGGAACTGAAGGAGATCGCCCGCATGGAGGAGATGAACAGCGTGCAGATGGTGAGTGGGGTCCTGGAGAACTGAAGGAGATCGCCCGCATGGAGGAGATGAACAGCGTGCAGAAGGTGAGTGGGGGCCTGGGGAAGTGAAGGAGATCGCCCGCATGGAGGAGATGAACAGCGTGCAGAAGGTGAGTGGTGGCCTGGGGAAGTGAAGGAGATCGCCTGCATGGAGGAGATAAACAGCGTGCAGAAGGTGAGTGGGGGCCTGGGGAACTGAAGGAGATCGCCCGCATGGAGGAGATGAACAGCGTGCAGAAGGTTAGTGGGGACCTGGGGAGGTGAAGGAGATCGCCCGCATGGAGGAGATGAACAGCGTGCAGAAGGTGAGTGGGGACCTGGGGAGGTGAAGGAGATCACCCGCATGGAGGAGATGAACAGCATGCAGAAACTTTTATATTGCAAACAATACAAAACAAATGCCAACGTTTCGGGCTCTTTAAGACGTCATTGATATTATGACCTAATTTTTATGACGTCAGTGCTATGTTTCATCATTGTTTACTTTTCTTTTTCTTCCTTTTAGTTGCCAGGGACTAAGGGTTAAGCCCAAAACGTTGGCATTTGTTTTGTATTGTTTAGACTCTATGTGTGGATTTCTTCAACAACAGACTTAATTTCTTATTCCAACAAACTCTACTGTTTGGTGTGCCCGGCATCAGAAAACTGTGTTTCTGCAAAGCATGTTTTGGTTGATTGTTTTTAGAATTTAACTCTACTGTTTGGTGTGCCCGCCATTGGAAAACTGTGTGTTTCTGCCAAGCATGTTTTGGTTGATTGTTTTAGAAACTAACTCTACTGTTTGCTGTGCCCGCCATTGGAAAACTGTGTGTTTCTGCCAAGCATGTTTTGGTTGATTGTTTTAGAAACTAACTCTACTGTTTGCTGTGCCCGCCATTGGAAAACTGTGTATTTCTGCAAAACATGTTTTGGTTGATTGTTTTAGAAGCTAACTACTGTTTGCTGTGCCCGCCATTGGAAAACTGCTTGTTTCTGCAAAGCATGTTGTTTTGGTTGATTGTTTTTAGAAGCAAACTGTACTGTTTGGTTTGTATTTTGCTGTTTTTAAAGCTAACTGTACTGTTTGGTTGTTGCCCCAGGGCCGCATCAAGTTGGACGTCGGGGGCCACGTGTTCACCACGTCCCAGCTGACCCTGACGCGGGAGGCGGACTCCATGCTGGCGGCCATGTTCTCGGGGCGCCACGGGCTGAAGAAGGAGGAGGACGGCACGGTGTTCATCGACCGTGACGGCACCCACTTCCGCTACATCCTCAACTACCTGCGGGACGGTGGGCTGGGCACCGACGCCCTGCCCCGCAACAAGCAGACCCTGCGGGAACTGCGCAACGAGGCCGTCTACTTCCAGCTCCACGGCTTGGTGCAGCACATCGAGAAGATCCTGTGAGGCCTCGAGGCAGTGAACCAGATCCTGTTGAGGGATTGGGAGCTCTCGGGAGAGACCAGCACATGGGCTTGGGTCCTAGGATTGGCATACTCGAAGATTGCGGTGAGAGACGAGCTCATCTGAATGTGTGGGTTAGATCTTAAGATCGGCCTACTTCAGGACTGCGATGGGTCGGAAGAGATGAGCTAAGCTGAATGTGCTTAGATCCTAGGATTGGCATACTGGTGAGGAATTGCGGCGGGGTCGAGTCAGATATCGCTTACCATCCCTGGCCCATGAACGAAAGTGGAGAACTTTTGCTAACTTGTTGAAGTTGCCTCTGGTTCAGGGACCAGGTTTTTTGGTGGCGTGTTCTTGTCTTGCAGGTTTTTCAAAGTTGTTTGGTGTTTTGGTGGTGTTGTGATAAGTCACTGCATGGTTAATAGCGGGATTAGTAGCAAGTGTTCTTTGCTCTCACTTTGCGATTTGTGTGTGTGGGGGGATTAGTATATGAAAGTTATAATTTTTGAAAGCGTAACATCTGTCAATAAAGAAAGTTACAGCTGTAGCCGGTAGCAAATGTGTAGCCAAATGTATTCACCATCTGTACAGAAGAAACATGTCTTTGGGTGTTGTTTGCAAGATGCCATCTTGTCTTAGTGATCAGAAAACTGCACAGTATCTGATTTAAGCACCCGACGCTACACCTGTGTCAGCCCTTCCCCTCACCCTATGCTTTCACCACACACGCTTACACTCTTGCACACAAACGCAGGCTTTGCTTACAGACTAGCAAGTACACGCATGCAGACACATACGTATATGCATTACATTTACTTATGCTTGCAAATTAGCACTTGGGTGTATTCGATTATACATACTCAGATACACACTTTTGCAGCTCACTAAATCACTTTCACATGTGCGCGCACACGCACTCACACACACACACACACACTCACTAGAATTAGAGACACATATACAAATAAACACCATCGCTCATAGACGTGCGTTTTGCACACACAATCATGCAGATACCCATCCACTCATACAAATGCACATTCATTTGTACATGCTCAATCGCAGAGACTTTTACTAATACTTTGCTTTTTTTAATTACGCTTTTTCTTTCCTTTTTTTATAGCAAAGTTGACAATATATACAGCTGACTGTTTCAAATAAATCATACAAATGAATGGTCTTTGTCTCCATTGCGTACCTTCTGTTTTTTACTGGGTGGATCAGGCAAAGTAATTCGACATGGTTTGACCAAACTGTTTCCAAGAATTTTTTGTAAATTACTTCTCCTGAATGTTAATGCGCTAGTACTCTTTTTGTTTTTCAATCTGGACAGACTTTCATCCCAGTAACTATGAATATTTGTGCATAGCATTCCTATAGCTGTTTAGCTTAGTTTTAGTAGAGAAGAGTTAAGCTAATCTTCATTGAACTTCTGAAATTTGTTGGTAAAAAAAGCAAATACAGGTAGCATGAATCTCAGCAGATTTTGTGTACATATTCAAGGTGACAGAAATATTACACAGTAGATGCATCTGTATTTATGTTGTTGATATTACTGACTGTTTTTCAATGATCGACAATCTATAATCAATCTTATGTCTCGACGCTGACCCTCCCTTTCTTCCTCACTCTGCCAATGAAGGGAGATAAATAGATAACTGATAAAGCACTTTAATTTCACTGAAAGCAAGCTTTAAGCCCTTAACAAATCACTTGAGTTAAGTGGATGGCTGCTTCACCCAAGCAATGCCAAGGTCACTGTTAATCTTTTTATTTTCTGTTTATGTATTATACCCATCAGTCTATTTCTATTACACTTTCTTTTTTCCCCTCGTCAATCTTCATTGATGTTCTCCCAGATCATGTGGCCCATTCTGTTAATCAACAGCACTGGGTAGCCATCTTATTCACCACTATTACAGATGGCTCATATCCACACTGTTATTCAGCAGTATGAGATATCCTACTCTGTTACTGAATTGTATCACTATCACGTAGCTTACTTTATTTTCCAACGGTTTCAGACAATCAAGTCTGTTTTTCAGCAGCATCTGATAGCCCACTATTCAACTGTATAAGATAAGTATTAACCTATTCCATTTTTCAGTAGTATCAGATAGCCAACAATGGTATTCATTATTAGATAGCCCACTGTATCATACATTCAACTGTGCTGTTTAACAATATCAAATGCCCATCTGTCATTTCATGATGGTACATGTATTCAAAAGGATCAGATAGCTTAGTGTATAATTCAACAGTGTCAGATAGCCCACATTTAAGAGATAATGTTATGAAAATGTTACCAGATTGTCAGTTCTGATATTGACTGTCTCAGATAGGCTATTAAGTATTCCACTCATGTTTGGGGAAGGCCAAACTGTACTGTGTTTCTCCCTGTCTTTATTAAATGATGTAAGCACACTCTGTCATAGATCACTTTGTATCCAACAGTCTTTATGATCATTACTGTCAGTGATATATATAGTCAGCAAAATAATCTTGTGTATTTACCAACATTGCAACAAAACAAAAACCCGTCTTTTAAAATTCATTGGCATCATCATACATATTTCACATCATTACCTTTCCGGGAAAAAAATGTTTTGTATCGTGAACATTGCTTGATGTCTTGATGTAGGCCTTTAGAATATTTTTTATTAGTCTAAGAAAAAAACCTGAATGAGAAAGGCAGTCTATTCAGAAAATGTTGTTTGTTTTTTCAAGGAACCGTGCTCTAATTTATCATTCTTTTGCAGACAGTATTATAATTAAACAGCAACCACGATCTTGGAATTCGGATCAGATATATTTCATATCTTATGTGACCATTTGTGTGTGTGTCATTGTGTGTGTATGTGTGTGTGTGTGTGTGTACGTGTGCTATGTTCCCCCATTTCTTCAGCAGCAATCCAATCATTTATTCGGATCTCACTGTTTGTTTAGCAACAGAGTAACAAAAAAATGTTCGCCATAGTATAAAAAAAAAAGTGTGTGTGTGTGTGTGTAATTGCATGGTAGCATATCAAATTTGGAGAGGAATTTATTCTTTTTCTCTTATTATTTTTAATTTTTTTTCTTCATCTTTCTTGGCTTGTGTGTTGTAGCAAGTAATGTTGGTGCTGGCTAACCGTATGTACATGTGGGGTGATAATGGTGTGTGTGCCTCTGACTTGCTTTCAACTTTTCTTCTTTCAGATTGGGGGCAGTGCTAGTAAGGTGTTTTTGTCATCTTAATCTTCACACTTCAGGACCAAAGTTTTGTTGTTGTTGCTTATTACTAATGCCATATCTATTTATTTATATATGTACAAGGTACCAATGCATGCAATGGTGGGTTTTTTTTGCCTATGCTCTTTGTTGAAATTTTATCTGGATAACCGCATTGCGTTTGTTTTAGCGATCATATCAACTGTGGGTTTCTTTTTTCCCCTGATGTATTTTTGTTCTGTTTCTTTTTTCTTTCTTTTAAATTTGGAAATACAGAATTTGTTGAACAGGAGTTTTACTGAGTGTGTGTTTCTTTGCTTTGATTGTGTTGACTAATGTGCGATAAACTTACAATTTTCATCAGCGATTAAAATAATAAAATAAATGACGGTACAAATTTTTATGTCTCGCACACCTTAATTTTGTTTGAATCTCGTGTACCTTTTTATCGACTGTTTAGCTGTGATACATACCCCTTGTTATTATTATTATCATTGTTGTTATATAGTCAGAGATATATGTTTACAACCTGTAACAGTATAACTGTCTTTTCATTCAGTCTTTGTTTGTGAATGTGTGTGTAAACGTCTGTGTGCATGCCTAAATATGTGTATATAGGCGAACACAAATCATCTTATTTGATGTCGTGTTTGATTTTTACATTTCATACAATCATAGTCTTTCCGGTCCTGACACGTATACCTATGTGTGTGTGTGTGCGTACGTAGCTAATGCAATATAATATGTATCCAACTCAGGGTTTCTATTAAGAAAAAAAAATTACTAAAAGAAACAAATTTTAACCTGACTGCATTACTACCAGCCCTATCTTTGTGCTCTGTTCCTAGCAAGGAATAAATCATCATGGTTGTAGCATAATTGCCTAGATCTCAGTCAATTTTCCAAGAACCGTTGCAAAAAAAAATCCATCAGAATGGTTCATCACCTGCTGTCACATGCTTGGACACAAATTATGATCCCAAACCGTTGCTGACATAATTTTGTCAAAGTCTTTGTGTGAGCAATGCAATGGTACATAATTTTGTCAAAGTCTTTGTGTGAGCAATGCAATGGTAGCTTTTCTTATTTTTCTCAAAACTGCGTAAAGAAAAATTGAGAGGGGCAATTATGTAATAAGCTTGATGAAACCTTTAATTCTCTCTTTCATTCTTCCCATGGTATTTTACTGTTGTTGTATTGCCAGTTGGATGACAAAGCTGTAATATAAGATTTAAAGGATAATGCTTCAACGTTTGTTGTGGTTTGTCTTTGCTTTAGAGTGTGTGATCTGACTCTCCTTGTGTTTCATGTGTGTGTGCATGTGAATGCACATGTGTATTTGTAAATGCGAACATGTGTGTGTGCGCATGAGCTTGTTTATGCACGCATGTTTGTGTGTATGTGTGTGTGTAAAAGAGAGGGGCATAAAATGCTTTCGCAAATAACAGCAGAGACTGTTATTCCAAATAAAAGAAACTGACAACTTTAGAGATGTAGATCAGAAAAAGGAATTGCCCTTTGCTGTTTGCATCATATTTTATCAGTTCTTATAATATTGATTTTATAGATTGCTGAACAAGTCTTAAGCTTATTTTAACGCCAAAGAAAGAGGGGGGGGGGGGGAGGGGGACAACAAAGAAACAAACAAAATTTCTCGATTGTTGGGGGCACAAACTATGCTGTGAAATGAAGAAATGAAATTGAGATACAGGACTTACAGTTCTTTTCAGTCTTTATATAAAGAAGCAGAACGTAATTGTCAAATCCTTTTAAAGACACTAAAGACACATTCAAAAGTGAGAGATAAGTTTAATAAAAACAAAAAACCCAACTATTTTGAATCCGTTTCTTATAAAAATTCAGTGTACTTTTTATTTTGACAAAGTTCTTTTTAAGAAAAGCTTTTATCAATTGAAAAAGTTTAAATTCTTGTATACCTAGTTGCATTGTTCTTGCGTTATGAGTCATGCGATGGTGGCGGAGTTTGTATATTTGTTTTTCCCCCTCCTATGTACAGTGCAATTAACAGTTTTGCACACAGTTGTAAGTGGCCTTCTGAGTTTCTCGTGCATCATCTATCAATAGATTTATCATCATCATTATTATTCTTTACCAATAATCTGGCTTCCAATGTTGTGTTGTTTTTGTGTGGATCACCTCAAATCAAAATTCAGTGCAACGGAACGGAGAGTCCAAATGTATGCCTTACTTACTAAATCGGTTGAATTGTGTTCGTTATTGAGTGCTGAAGTAGTGTCTTTGTTTGTTTTAGAACGGCCTCATTGTTTGTCCATCCAGTCAGTATTAAGCGTTGTGTTTTCCTGCTGAATTGTCACCACATCTGCTTTTTCTCTTGTTGGGGTATGCTTTAACATTATACATGGGTTGCAATGCTGCTTTACACTCACCCTAACACCTGAAGTCGGCTGCTTCTGGTTAGTTGGAAATCAATGATTCTTTGGGCTTTAATCAATACTAAGTGTGCCCAGTGCTATTTCTTGTGCCGGTGTTGACCTTTGAATCACAATGCACCCCCACCCCTTGAATGTTTTTTTATAAAAAAAATATATTAACCCCTTCCCATGTCATCGATGATGTCATAACTTTTGATGTCATAGCCCTGGAATGATGGTTTTTGGTTTAGACAAGTCAGGAAAGATATCTCTCTAGGCTATTTTCTCAGATTGAGTCTAACTTTTAAATGTTATAATAAGAAAATTGATAATTTTTCAGTTTTCCTCTGGCAGTGAAGGGGTTAACAATTAATAACATAGCTCACATTAAGTAAAGTATTTGAAATGTGTGTGTTACAGCGTTGCGTGAAATACTGGCTATGTTTGATTATATGTTGGTTTTGGGATAGAATGACGCATTGTCTTGGTCTTGATCGAACAGCAGAATGAATTTTGTTTTCTTGCTCTATTTTTGTTTTAATATATGTATTATTTTTTATGAGATATCGGTGGGAAAGCTGGCTATTTCATGAAGGAATCTCTTAGGGGGCATTACACTGGCTTTTTGTACAGTAATTTTTAAGGCTATTTGGTCTTCAGGAATATCTCCAAAACTGGTTCTCTTGGCAAGGAGACTAAGATTGTATCTTTGGGAAAGCATGCTCCAATTTTTAGGAATTCTCATCCCAGATATTTGTGTGTGTGTGTGTGTGTGTGTGTGTGCGTGCGTGCATGCGTGCGTGTGTGCGTGCGTGCGTGCGTGCGTGCGTGTGTGTGTGTGATAGTATTGCTGTTCTCTTTTTTTGGTCTGTTACGGATAGTCCAAAAACTGAGAATCAACAAACAAAATATTGTTATTTTGGATGGATTTGAAAATGGTGAAACCTTGTTTTTGGGGGGCCCTGTTAAATTAATTGCTTAGCTCCCTTGCTACATAGCTTGTGTGGTTTGTCCCCTTCATTCAGACTCTTCAGAGGATGTTTAGGGCCAAACTTATCAGATTATGAAACAACCAACTCTTTTTTATGCTTATTAATCTACCCCTGTACTTCTCAGATCCCTGCACACAATGTATACAATCATCTTATATTCTGAGCCTATGCATTATTCATGGGAGTAACGGACGTATCATTTGAACATTTCTTTAGAAAACTGCACATTTATGAACTTTTGTTTTTATCAATTTAGGTATGCATACAAAAAGAACAGTACTGAGGTAATAGATTTTGAAATAGACCGTGCTGTCTTTATTACAGTACTGAGGTAATAAATTTTGAAATAGACCATACTGTCTTTATTACAGTACTGAGGTAATAGATTTTGAAATAGACCGTGCTGTCTTTATTACAGTACTGAGGTAATAGATTTTGAAATAGACCGTGCTGTCTTTATTACAGTACTGAGGTAATAGATTTTGAAATAGACCGTGCTGTCTTTACTGAGGTAATAGATTTTGAAATAGACCGTGCTGTCTTTATTACTGTACTGTGGTAATGGATTTTGAAACAGACCATACTGTCTTTATTATGGTACTGTGGTAGTAGATTTTGA
>JAGGCT020001454.1:17500-25000 GCA_017654935.2 Phymorhynchus buccinoides
CTAGTGCTAGCTTCAGAATAATTGCATATGTTCTCAGTTTTATATCATTATTTTTCTTGGTGGTTTTATTTTGGGGAATTGGTGACTGGGCTTTGAATAGAGTTTTGATGATATATTATGGGATTCTGTCATCTAAATGCTTCACAGAATTATGGTTATTTTCCAGTTTACATTTTTGCATTGACGATTAGCCTTCTTCTACTACTCTACAATAATGCTTTGCCTCACTTTTAAACCCTTTCGCCGCCAGCAACATAAGGTCATTGGGTAACAGATCCAAATTTCATGCCCTTTAGTGACATGGGTGTTAGGTCAGGGTGGTGCGGACATGGAACATTAGCAGCAAAAGGGTTTTGAGGGATTTTAAGTCAAACCTCTGCTTAATTCAAGCTTCATTTCCATTTTTTTTTCTCTTGCCTTCTTTTATCAATACACCTGGATTAGTTTGCAAAAAATGTTCCTCTAAGCATTTCATTTCCGTTGATGTTATTCAATATGCTTCAAGTTTTCTTTAAATTGTAAGGGAACAATACTTCTTCTTCTTCTGTGATGGTGACCAACTTCTATTTACAAAATATTGCCTTGTAAAATATAAGCAGTCTAATGAAATAAATAAAGTCTAATAATAATAAAGTCTACTATAGAAATAAAGTCTAAACAATAAATACGTTTTCTGGCTGTCTGGTGTGGTAACTTAATTATGCATGTACTATGATGTGCATTTAATCTGAAATTATTTAGTACATGTCCTCTATTTTTAACTGTCCTTGAACAGTATGACGGTGACATCTGATATCTGCCCCATGTCCAGTCATAAATACTGGACAGGATCTGAGTCATTGTCTGATTTTCATGCTACTTAATTCTCTGCCTTTTGCTTTTTTTTCCCCCCCGCTGTATTTGCATTGCATAGTGTATTTTAGTACCACAAGCACTTTCATAAACTGTTTCGTTTCTCATTCACAGGAGTACAAGCTCTTTGGTTAGCTCTGATCTCGTTAAGTTTGGAAAGAAAAAAATCACTTGATTCTTGAGGGGGTGGGGGTGGGGGGATTGCTGTTGTTGTAAGTACTTAATGCTGGAGGTGCTTAATTTACTTAGAGGAAGGTCCAATATGATCGATCATTCATCATTGTGGGGATGTTTCCCGGCACTTTGTTTTGTTTCCTGATTTATTTTGATATCATACACATGTGCTGCTTCTTTTTAAGTTTAAGTATTTTTTCTTTTCATTTGACCAAAAAATGTTTATTTATTATACATTAGAGTATTGCACATTTGGTGTTGCCATATAATTTTATTTTTTGTTCAGAGTTATGCTATTTAGATGTTGTCAAAACTGCATATGATAATCACGAAAGCCTTTCACTGCACCCGACAATGCCTTTAATTTTGCTTGGCTTTTATTAATTATTGATTAACATGGCGCAAGGTGGATGGTATATACTGTATCTTTTGTACTAATTGTTATGATAATTAATTTGCAGTGTCGTATGAATTATCTTTACTTCTTAAGCTGTGTGGCATTTATTTATGTGCATGTTGTTATCGTTTTTGTCATTTGTGCGTATTCTGTTTAGCGTTTTACGTTTTCTTTGATAGTTGTTAGACATCCCTTGTTTGTTTGACATTTCAGTCTGTCATTTTTTTTATAAACTTAGTATTGACTTAGCAATAAGGTGGTGTCAAGACAATTACATTGGACAACAACAGAAACTTTTTGTTTACAACATATCTTATAATGAAATTAAACGCGCGTGAAACAAAAGAAAAATGCATAATCAAGCAGAAATACATGTATACTAGAATAAGATAATGTAAACTTCATCACCAATAATAACAATGATAGGATCACACTAAACACGACAATAGTAATGGATAGTAGTATTAACATTACCGTATATGGTGGTGAAGATAGAAATGATCATTGGCACCATATTTTCACCATATGTGGCCGCACCATTCGGGTTATCACTGTGGGCATATTCATCTCTGCGTTGATGATTACTTCTGGTATCGCTAGTTGCTGTTTTATCAGTGCACTGTAGCTTTCTGTATTTTATTCCGCTTTATGGTAACTTTGCCATCATTGAATGTGTTAAGCAATCATTATTTCCGAAAACAAATCTACTGTACTTATATTTTGCCATCTCTCATAAAAGTAATCATTGCCCCTTGTTTTATTGTGTTTTTTTAAAAACTTTTGGGTCATACTTTTCTTATAAAAACAGAATCTCCAGCTCAAAATTTTGTGTTCTGGTGGGTTTTTTTATATGATACTTGTAATCCTTAGGCCCATTTGCCTCTTGGGTTTTGCACCTCTTGAGAAATACATATCATTTACGTTTTCCTTTCCTTTAATAAACATAGTACGAGTTATATACGATTTTCAATTTGTTACTTTTCCTATTCTTTGAATTTTTGTCTTTTTTTGGTGGTTTTGTTTCATTTTGTATTGATCTTAAATTGTGTCATTGATTTTTTTCCCCACACAATCCAGAACTCAAGGAAATGCTAGAAGGAGAGGCGTAGAGATGAAAAAGGGAAAGAGTGAAAACGGAAATAGTTGCAGCAAGACATTGGGGCAATAACTATATAATTATGTGTAAGTGGTTATCGTGCAGTCATAGGTTCTCATTAAGGATCACAGAATACAGTGGAACCTCCCTTATAAGACACCCACCCCCTCTCCTCATAAGACTCCCACCAACTGAAGACCTACTTCTCTGAGATATTGCCTTTCTTTGTAAGTATTGAATTTACCTCCCTCATACAACTCCCTCCCATTTAAGACCTTATTTTGGGTGATTTTTCGAGGTCTTAAAAGGGATGTTCCACTGTATTTAACATGCTCTCTCTGCCTTATAATCTCCAAACATGAATGTCTAGCCAGCAGATGGTCTATGGCTGGATTTCGGTCGTCGCTATTTTCCTTTCATATATTTATCTTGGAATAAAGATGGCGTAGCATCCAGCTAGTTCATCAGTTAGGTTTATCCTAAGATGGAGGCTATGCAGCAGCTGATATCCAGCCATATGTAATTTCATAAATATATGTGTGTCTTTGACCTAGAAGAGAGAGGAGAAAACAACAATTTTTTTATCCTTTTTTTTTTTTATCCCATAGCTAATCCATCAAGTGATTTGCCGGGTTTTGTACCTTGCTTGCCTTAAGCGCTCTATTTGTAACTGCTGCATTTGGTCTTTTTATAATTTTTATCTTAATCTCACTAGACCGCTAGGGTCCATTTTCGTACAAGAGATAATCAGTTATACATTTATTTTCCCCATTCCTATCTTGTTAATAGCATTTGTTGCCTTTTATCTGCTAAGTTGTCTTCAGACAAACAAGGATTTTTGAGAAAGAAATTCTTGTAACCTTTTAAAAAAAATCTCTGCTTAGCTTGGATAAATTAAAACAATTTCTATTTTCTTTGAGTTTCTTTTTTCGTGCTTGTGTGTGTGTGTGTGTGTGTGTGTGTGTGTGTTTTAATATATTTTAAATTGATGTTCTTATGTGAGAAAAACTTCTGTATCGATGGCTATTCGGAAAGGGATTCCTTTACAAATCACACATGAAGAGCAAGAAAACAAGCTTACCCATTTTAACATGAGATTATTATTTATTATTATTATTTTTACAACCTCTGACCATAAATTAAGTGACTTTTAGATGTTAAGTTCAAGTGCGCTCATTATGTTTTTATTATTGGCTACTTTTTATCATTATTTTTTTAGTCTAATCTTTTCGTTGGATTACATGACAGCTTTTGCTATTTCTTCTAAGACAGGTTCCTTAATGTTTTATAAACTGGAAGGGTTTGCACATCCCAACCCTGGGGAGTGGCATTGTTATCACACACATCATTTTGCTTCATGTTTTGGAGAAAAAAATTCCTAAAATATTACGGTATTTGTTTATGGAGATGTGATGTTAGGAATGAAAATGTTGCCTATTAAAACAAAAAAGTCACCCTTCTCTTTCCCTTAACATAGGCTGATTTGATGTTACTCCCTACCTCTGATATTCCGCTTATGGTAGGCAATGTAATAGGTGTGTGTTTGTGTGTGTGTGTGTGTCGGAGCTTATGAAAACATAGAGATTTTGTTGCTTTACCCACTAGACCTCTCTAATGACCCTCTAGAATATCAAACCATGCGTGAGATTTACCCTTTAAAATCTTGAGAAGGGGATGAGATGACGCATTAAAATGATGATTTGTGCATTAACACAGTCGTTACTTTTCAATAAGCTAATGACGTTGCTCCTATTTCAATGGTCTGCTAAGGCCTATCTAGGCTAGCTACTGCACAAGTTGGAGTCTCAAGCCTAGATCTGCTGAAAACTCTACCAGACATGCAGAAAGCTCGGCTCTTAAAGCTTGGCTACAGTCTGGCAAGTGTGCATGAAAACTTGAAAACAAAGAAGGAACAGGCTGTTCCGCGAACAGAAGAAAGCAGTGATGAATGTATGTTGTGTGCACTAGAGGTGGGGAGAAAAACCGGTTTGAACTGAAAAACCGGTGCTAAACATTCGCGGTTCGAAAAACCCGTTTCGAGTTGCTGTGAACCGGTTTTTTAACTGCAAACTGAAAGTAAGTTTTTCTTAGAATAACGCAATCTTTTCGAAGAACAACACTGATTCTCAGCGCATATTGGGTGTTTGTAAGCCAAGAGTAGCTGTTTCTAGTTTGTGGTGGTGTATGGCTTTGACTTTGACTGAGTGTTGAGTTGAGTGTGCGTGTGTCATAAGTTTCTTTATTGTGTGTGTGTGTGTGTATGTCTGCGCGTGCGTGCGTGTGTGTGAATATTCTGACAAATAAATATGTGTTTGCATAGTTGAAACTAGTGATACGAGTACTGGTTTAAAAAAACCGGTTCGATAAAACCGGTTCGAAGATGGAAAACCGGTTTAAAACTGGTTCAGATTTTTGAACCGGTTCTCAACTCTAGTGTGCACATGCTTTGTGTGCATGCATGTCTGTGTGTGTGTGTGTGTGTGTGTGCAAATGCATAGGAATTGGGGTAGAGTTTCTTTCATATTTCCGTCTTGACAAATTTGAAACTGGTAGTGAAAATACCCCTTAATATAATAAACAGGGGTGAGCATACTCCTTAAAAGAGGGGGGTGGGGGAATCAGGAACCCTGGTGTGTGTGCGTGTGTGCATTGTTGCAACATAATACTTAACTTTTAACACACAGAACATTTTTGTTTAGTTGCATTGAAAGTTTGGTCTGGTATCACTTTTTTTTCTCTCTTGTAAACATGTTTTTTAGCAGTTATTTTTTAAATGAACATTTAGATTGTACTTCTTTGCTTATGGTGTGGTACTGAGGTGTACTTTGTTTTTCATCACAACGAATTTGACTTTGTGAACTTTTGTTGCTTTCATTCTCTTGCCATTTAATGAGTGATCTCTCTTGCTTCGTACCTGCAAGTTCCTTCCCTTTTCTGTCCAGACTTATTTAGAAAACCTTTTCACCCCCCTCACCCCGTTTTTTAAAATTTAAATGTTTTGGAATTGTTTGGCCAAGCTTTGGGAGAGGATTTCGGGTGCATTTTTGTTTGTTTAGTGATATATATTGAGAGGATCTAGGAGAGAAGAAATGAAAAAACAATGGCGCTTTCGAAAAATTGCTTTAAGTTTATAACTGCTTTAATTTAAAATCTATTATGACTGATTCGACCATTCCCACCCCCACCCCACTCCTAACCCCACCCCATTTTGAAATAAACGATAACTGAGTTGCCATGTAAAATGGTTTTCAAAGTATCATTTGATAACTATAATGTTCATAATTGTGGGAATTAAATGCAGCATTGAAACTCAATTGTTTTGATAATTAAAAAAAGAAATGAAATCATAGTGCCAGTACTGTTGTTTTCCTTGATTCTTGCACCCCCCTTGCTCTTTTCTCCTTATATACCTGAGTACCTTGTATCTTTGAAAGGTTGTGATCGAGCCTTGTCATGTTCTGGTTTTTTTTATTCTGGCAACTGATATTTATTTTACTCATATAATTATTTATTCACTTTTGAACTCAACCTTATAGATAATTAGATTTTTTTTCTAGCATATTATTATGAATGTTGAATTCACACAAAGTTAAACTTAAAAAAAACCTTTTTACAATTAGTTTGTTGTCTGCTTTGAATAGCATTTACACAGCTGGACCAATGAAAGGAGTTTGTTATTAGACGTGTGTGTTATTTATACCCTACTGCTTTTCTTCACCCCATCCCTCTTTCCCACTTAGTTTACTGTATTTTACAGACTTTCAGGCGCACCCCAATTGTATTTACACAAAACTTTGATTTTCTGACCATAGCTATATTTATGTATTGTTAGTCCTACGATGAGGTGTATGGGTGTCAGTCTGGGTGAAATGTATTGCCTTTTAGTCCATTATCTGCTTCTCTTTGGTTCACTGTCCCTGTCCATTTTCACTCAATTCTCCCTTTGAGTCCCCCAACTATTCAGTTACATTGAAGTACTTGGGCTGTCTAAATGAATTGAGTTTGTATTGCACTTTCTTTTGATGAGAAATATTTTGATAGTACCTAATTTAGGCTTGCTGACGAAGCCCTATTGCTTTTTCCATTTTTGTTCCTCCAAGTACAGTAGGACAGGGATTTGTTAATATCTGTATGATTATAACATTCTGGGAGTAGTTTGGTGGTTCGATTGGGGTGGGAATGTATATCTCAAAGTCTGTCCATATTCAGCTTAAGCTTTTACTTGGTTTGTTGATTTTGTGATTTCATCACTTGCTGTATAATTTTTTAAAATATATATATTGAGCACAGCTACAACAAAGAACAACGTAAAAGAAACAAGGGAGAATGACAGGGAAAGGGGTGTGCTCATTTCTCCCCCCACCCCCCCACCCCCCACCCCTTTCCTTTCATCAAGCTTAGTTTTGATCAGAAAGTTTGAAAAAGTGTTGAGAAAGAATATAAATTAAGCACAGACACATCCAAGTAAGTACAATGTGTGTATCTACACATACTCACATGAACATTTTTTGGGTGGTGGGGTGGGTGGGTGGTGGGGTGTAGACGAGACTGATCTTCTTCTTCTTCAATCGCTCACAGTTTCCTGTCAGTTATGAGCGCACATGTGTCATGCTGCCGTTATGTGCCTAACTAAGAAATACAGTGGTTAGGCCCAGAAAGTCCGACTTCGGCTGGAGGAAATCTTTTTGAAAGTGTTTCTTGAAAAAAGGCAGGAGAAGGGACCGGTAAGGAAGAAAGATATAGTAGATGACAGTAAGCAAAGGGAAAAGGCAGAGTCAAAGAGAGTGGCAGATTAGAGGAAGTTACAAGCACAGAAGGTGGGGGAACTATTTATACAAAAGACCCCCTGGTATCCCCCGGGGGGGGGGGGGGGACAACACCGATTAAAGGGAGCTTATATATGCATTTCTAGTCTAAGCATTTTGCTTTTAAAATCACAGCATTAATCTCTCTCTCTCTCTCTCTCTCTCTCTCTCTCTCT
>JAGGCT020001455.1:0-25000 GCA_017654935.2 Phymorhynchus buccinoides
ATAGTAATAATAATAACAACAATAATAATAATGAAGAAGAAGAAGAAGAAAACGAATTGTAATTTAAAAAAACTTAATACATTTACAGTAATGTTAAAAATTCGGGACTTTCCTGGTGTAGCACTGCCTCCGGGCATTGTCTCCAGGATTGTTCCCACCATCTGTATATCTACTAATGTCCCATATTATGTGTCTGTTCCAGACCGGAGGACGTTAAGCAGAATTTCATTCATTATAATAAAAAAAAACTTCAAACAATGTTGTTGTTGTTTTTTATTAAACAGTTACTATTATTATTTCTCTGTATTGAGTTATCGGCTGTTTAGGACTGGAAAGCATATATTCATAGAAGTGGTCGCTAAAGCAAAATTAAAATTTATCACGAGAAAACCCACAAAATAAGTCGCTCCGAATAATTGTGTGCAAAGCACCACAAATAATACTTTGATGTTTTTTTTAAGTATGTCCAAATTATCAGTGGACATTAATGTTAATTGGTTTGAATATTCATTAAAAAAAATCTTCACACACACACACACACACACACACACACACACACACACACATGCACACACACACACACACACACACACACACACACACACACACACGCACACGCACGCGCGCACGCACACGCACGCACACGCACGCACACGCACACACACACACACACACACACACACACACACACACACACACACACACACAATTGCTTAGCGACTAAAATCTTTGAGTTTATCTTTTAATACATTCTCACTTTTCTGTTTCTACTTCCATAACGATCAGTATGTTTTGTTGTTGCTGCTGTAATGCATTAGTCAACATTGTTTGAGTGAATGTGTTTAACGTCCGCCGACCTGGAACAGGTACATATTATGGGACATCTATAATTATATAGATAATGGGTCGATCCTGGAGAAGACCCCTAACAAGAACTAACAATCACAACATTGTTTTTCGGGACGTTAAAGAACAGTGAGTGAAAGAAAACTAAAGACAGTTAGCATTAATATCTAAATGTTGTTATTGCAGCCGTCAAGTTACATGTTGAATGAAAACTCCATGTTGCTCTTATGTTGTTATGTATTGTGAGCATTTGGCTTAGAATACACGTGTATAAACCAAAATGGAAGAAAACGTTAACCCGTTTTATAGTTTTGGTTGAATGCGAAGATAGTGATACCAGGACGACGTATATAAATGTTGTTATTGCGGCCGCCAAGTTACATGTTGAATGAAAACTCCATGCTGCTCTTATTTTGTTATGTATTGTGAGCATTTGGTACATTATTATTATTATTATTATTATTATTATTATTATTATTATTATTATTATTATTTGACTTAGAATACATGTGTCTAAACCAAAAAGGAAGAAAACGCTCACCCGTTTTATTTTCGGTTCAATGTGAAGATAGTGATATCAGGACGACGACGACGACGATGATGATGACTGATGTTGATGGCGTTATTTTCATTACCTTTTTTTGGTGTTGGTGGTGGTGGTGGTGTCATAAGTAAAATGATCAGGCACAAAATAAGATTTGTTTGTGATTAAAAGGATATTCAAAATCATCACAACAACAACAACAACAACAATCAACACACACACACACACACACACACACACACACACACACACACACACACACACACACACAACACACACACACACACACACACACACACACACACACACACACACACACACACACACACACACACACACACACACACACACACACCGCAGAATGACACAGTACTATACTGGTCTGCTGTGTCTATGTAGTAGTAATGTGTGTGTTGTGTGTGTGTGTGTGTGTGTGTGTGTGTGTGTGTGTGTGTGTGTGTGTGTGTGTGTGTGTGTGTGTTGATGTTGTTTTGCTGTTGTTATCATTTTGAATATCCTTTTAATCACAAACAAATCTTATTTTGTGCCTGATCATTTTACTTATGACACCACCACCACCACCAACAACACCAATAGCAAAAAACGATGATGAAAGTAACGCCATCAACATCAGTCATCATCGTCGTCGTCGCCCTGATATCACTGTGTGTGTGTGTGTGTGTGGGGGGGGGGGGGGGGGGGGGGGGGGGGGCTTGCATACGCGCGCGTGTGTGTGTGTGTGCGTGTGTGCGTGCGTGTGTGTGTGTGTGTGTGTGTGTGTGTGTGTGTGTGTGTGTGTGTGCGTGCGTGCGCGCGCGAGTACGCGTCTGTTGCACTTAATTTTGCTATGGTGCTCGGGTCGTTCATTCATGTTTTATTCCTTTTTTTCGAGACTCCTTTCAGAAGATATCTTTTCCTTTTTATTATGTGCAATCTGATATGACTTTTCGTTTATCGTTTTACATGCATCCACGAAAGGTCTTTTTCTTCTTCTTCGTTGTGATACATTGTCTTTAAAACCAAACCACAAATATGTGCTTCTTGATTGCATCGATGGTTTGAAGGAGGCGTGGAGTGGAAGGAGACTAGGTTGATGTAGATTAACATTATCCTGCTCAATTTATCGTGTGTGTTTTTTCTCGTATACTTAGAGCACTTAAACCTCTATGTGTGTTTAA
Organism: Phymorhynchus buccinoides; assembly: GCA_017654935.2. NCBI lineage: Eukaryota > Metazoa > Mollusca > Gastropoda > Neogastropoda > Raphitomidae > Phymorhynchus > Phymorhynchus buccinoides. The sequence continues at coordinate 2,569 of JAGGCT020001455.1, forward strand.
AAAAAAACTAATTAACGTTATGGCGCGCATGCATATTACGGTAATCGGGACTTCTTTCACACCAGGAAATATTTTTCGTAACACCACTATATGGTAGATGAGTACAGTTTTCTTCACCAAAATGTACAGAACTTTCCATCAGAACAGCAGCATGTCTGAAACACGGATAGAAAATTAAGTTTATATTGGGCGTTAGAGGGATCTCAGCTCGATGCTTTTCTTAACCTAATATTTGTCTAGGAGGGGAGGGGGTGGGTGGGCAGGCTCACATTAAAAAAAGACAGAGACAGAGAGAGACATACAGACGGACAACAAACAGACGGACAGAGAGATGGACAAGGACGCAGAGACAGAAAAGGGAGCAGGACGTACCAGGGTCAAAATTGTACGGTGAAATACTTGATCCAAAAGATCAAAAGATGAAATACTTGATCCAATAGGGAGTGAAAAATATACTTTTATTTTCTGTCATTGTCAAAACAGTGAATAACAGCCTTGTCGGCGAATCCTTCGAAAGGTGTCTGGGCTAGAAAGAGTCTATGAGATGAGAACCTCGTCGTCTTCTTCTTCTCGAACGTCTCAGAGGGACACCGCAGTATCCAATATGAAGGCAGCAGTACGTTGCAGGTCTTCCAGGCTGCCGTAGAGTTTCTGGGCCACTACTCAACTGTGTTTCTGTTTGAGGACTTGCCCATGATGTTCTGAGATCGACTGGAGCACGGGACACGGGACACGGGACTGCAACCGGCCTTTCTGGGGTGTGGCTATTTTATGGGATGTCATATACTTGGTAGCTAAGAACGAGCGGCCTTTGATGGCCCCAAAAGGCAGACCTTGTTGCTTGTGGCGCGCGCCAATCATAGAACTTCTGTGTCAATCTGAATGGCTGTCAGTGTGTCAAACTTGGAACAATGATGCTGAATAACAAGAGGAAAATGTAAAATATTAAATCACAAAATTAGTTTGATTCCTTGAAAACAAATATTCGAATACTGTTGCCTCGCCACTGTCCACTTTTGAGTACAAAATAGCCCCATAGACCTCCCCTGGCGCCGTGTGTTGAAGCATGAAAAAGTTGGCCCTGCAGGGGATCTGAACCCAGATCGTACGCGCGGACAATGTGCTACCTACGCTTTGTATTTGTTGACCTTCTCGCTTGGAAAGTGGTAAAAAGATACCCCTTGATCGTTTTTTCTTCTTTTTTTCTTTCTTTTTTATTTAATAAAAAGGCCACCAAACAGCCAACATTAAAAACTATGAAAACATATCAGACGTCATCTGCATAGCGGGGTGGTAGAAACACCCGCACAAATATAGGCCCAATAATGGCTAAAACAAATAACTGACAGACTATGAATAAATACACCTAAAGACTCAAAATGGGTATCATGTTCTGTTTTAGATAAAAAGAGAAAGACCTCTCTAGATCTGAGCGCATTGGAATCATTAGCTCAAAACTGTAAATAAAACCAACAAGAAAATAAGAAAAGCGAAAATGTTATAAAAAGCCAACTAACTCAAGAGGCAAACGTATACCTCGGTAGGATTAAAAGATAAGGACAGTTTGATACTTTGGCAAAAAAGATAGTTTGAAACGACGGAGAGAGACAATCTCTTCAAAATCCAATCTATCACGTTCCTTTCAAGGCTGTCTCTATATAAAGCGATAGGAGAATTTACTTACATCTTGGAGGGAAAAGAAAACAGACCTATGTCTACTGTGTATATATATATCAAACAATCTATCACAATCTTAAAGCGCAAAACAATCATCTATGCTGAGAGCAAAAGGCATCCTGTTTATGTGTTTCTTGTTCAAGGTAGTATGTTTATGTAATTAGTTGTGTGTGTGTATGTGTGTGTGTGTGTGTGTGTGTGTGTGTGTGTGTGTGTGTGTGTGTGTGTGTGTGTGTGTGTGTGTGTGTGTGTGTGTGTGTGTGAAAAATCATATTGTTTAGATTTTTTAAAAATCAGATTTATTTAAACCATATGATTTTTCACACACACAACACACACACACACACACACACACACACACACACACACACACACACACACACACACACACACACACACACACACAGACACGCACACACACAAATAATTACATAATAATACCCTCCATTTTAATAAACATGAAAAACAAGAACTACTTCAAGAAAAAAATGAAAATGTATCTCTTTAACAGAACATAATTGATATCTTTATTCCAGTTATTTAAAAGAATGGAAACGTAGCCTACATAACATATTTTGGTAAGTAAATGTGATGTTTTAAATGTTTCGTTGTTGATGTTGATGTATATATTGTACATAATATGCTATTCGCATATGTCCCCATCCTTTTTCCTGTTTTTGTGTGTGGAATATTTGCTTGTTTCTTTAATTAATTGTTTACTTGTATATTTTCCTTTTCTTGTTCGCTACTTTCGAATGTTTAGTTCTTTATTTTTTCTTTATATCATTTTTTATGGATGGCTTGTTGAAAAAAAAGCATGTTTTGCTTATACAATGTTCCCATCTGGAAATAAAATTTTGACTTGACTTGACACACACACACACACACACACACACACACACACACACACACACACACACACACACACACACACACACACACACACACACACACAATTATATATTTAAATAAAGTTATGCACAGAGTGCTCTACTTTGTTATATGGTGTGGTGTGATGTAGTGTGATGTGATGTGTGTGTGTGTGTGTGTGTGTGAGAGAGAGAGAGAGAGAGAGAGAGAGAGAGAGAGAGAGAGCGAGAGGCCAGTGTGACAGTACAATGCAGATTGTAAATATAATCTAAGTGCATTTTCTTACTAATACATGGCCACAAATTGCCATTGTAGAAAACAGCGAAGTACGGTTTAAGTTAAAATAGTAAATGAATGAATGAATAAATAAATAAATAAATAAACACATAAATAAATAAATAAATAAATGACAGAGCGGGGAAATGAATGAAGATTCATGAGAAAAATCACGTTGGTAATTGTTTGCGGCTTTAAAAATAATATGTCAGTGCCCTAAGGCAAACAACGCATAATACATAGTACAATGTATTGATATTTTGAATAGATACATAAAATGAAAAGGTGGATCTGAAGTGTTTTCATTCCTAAAACTGGTTCACCTTTTCTCGACTGCACATTTGGAAGGACTTTCAGATGAAAAATTACACACCATCCGTGGAAAGTAGAATGTACACATGTTTATAAAGAACAATTTACGTTTTGATAGTATGTGACTTTTCATTTTGGGCAAGTTTCAAATGCACTGGATCATAGTTGCGAGTTAACTGTTACATAAACTACATTTTGTTTTAAATTCTGTATCATATACAGAGACATACTATATTGGTACATGTACTATTTGTAGACAATTCAACATTTGTTGTTGTTGTTGTACCCTGGCTAAAAGACTCCAGGGATCATCCGAACAGCCGAAGCACTTGAACACTATGGTACAAATGCATCAGCTAGGGATAAGAACATTACGTTTGTGATTATCCTACCACATTGGCAGCCACACTCCGACTTCGGGGGAAATTTAACATTTCAATCTTTTATATCTTTGAGTACGAAAATAATTTGTACAATACAAACCAGTTGGGCTAAAACGTTTTTAACCCTTTTTTTTAAATTCTTTCATGTCAAGATGTTTTTCATGACTATTGTTTTTAAGACCTCATCTAGACAAACGTTTAGAGTGAAATAGAAAACAAATCAGCAATGGTAATGTGATTTCTGTTAAACAGCAATAAAATTATGATAGTGCATTATACTAATACTGTATTCGTTTTATTCCCATTCCGCTTGTCCAGGAGACCAGGGCCTGTATTCACGTTGAGATAGCATGAGACTTAGCATGATGCTAACTTAGAAGCTCTTCCAATGTCCTATAGGATTTAATAGGACTTTTGGAAGAGCTTCTAAGTTAGCATGATGCTAAGTCTCATGCTATCTCAACGTGAATACCGACCCTACTCACAAAATAGCCGGTACAGCTTATTTTTGCCATAATGGTGAAGCAACGATTCAGCAACCAACAACAACAAACTTCCTCAAAAATCTACCTTATTCAAAAAGAAATTTTCGTTCTCTGTTGATCCATGTCATTATTAATGGTATCAGCGCGTTTGTTTAAGTTTACTTCGACTTCAAATTATCGCCCAATTATCACATAGTGTTTTTAAGGCAAAAGTGGGGTTTTAATCTTGTCAGTTAAGTGCCTTGATGTGTCAAGACTACAAGCAAGTCAAAGCCGCAAGGAGTCCACGAGGGCTGTTATGGTTTTCAGGGAGCTGTGTGAAGTCTTTATCTGTCTGAGGGGGTCCTTAAAAGTTAACGCAGAGGTCATGTTCTTCCTGCCTGTTTGATCTGCTAACTGTTCAGTGTTCTCTGACGTTGTCATTATCTGCTCTCTCTCTCTCTCTCTCTCTCTCTCTCTCTCTCTCTCTCTCTCTCTCTCTCTCTCTCTCTCTCTCTCTCTCTCTCTCTCTCTCTCTCTCTCTCTCTCTCTCTCTCTCTCTCTCTCTCTCTCTCTCTCTCTCTCTCTCTCTCTCTCTCTCTCTCTCTCTCTCTCTCTCTCTCCTTTAAGATTAAAAGGTGTACACGTGCATAGAATCACACTGGGATGCGCAAAACAGATAATACGAAATAACAGTTTCAGGGCAAGAAATTAAACTTTATGGATAAAACATTTAACGTAACACCACACAATCTACCTATGGTAATTCACATTGTAAACAGCACAAGTGTCTCGTTTGGATATCATACTTTATTTTCTGTTGTGTTGTTTTTTAATCCAGAACATCCCGAAGCCATCATCCCTCCTGGCCATGAGCTGTTGGAATCCACAACACGAGGAGTAAAGACCGTTGCCACAGCAGTAAGCGAGTGGGAGTACCTTTATCATCTCGGCCAAGATCACGTTTCCAAGATGAGAGAATCGGCATACAAGATAGTCGCCAGGAGCAGACAAGCATCGCAAAATGTTCTAGGGCCCTGACATTTTGGTTCAAGGGGCCAGCCCACCCCTCCCGTGCGGTACCTGCGTGTGTGGGTGGGAGGGGTACAGAAAAAAGAGGACCAAGATGGAGGGGAGTGCATGATTTGTGTCGGCAGAGATAAAAACAACAAAAAGAAACGTTGGTTTTAAGCCCCGTCGCGCGTAGTTACTGCTTTTCTGATTGCCCCCCCCCCCCCCCCCCCCCTTGCATTCCATTTGACTTCCTACTATTCCAAGAGCTACTTAATTAATTACTGTGTGATTAGAAGAACAGCAGATGATCGTGCCTGTTACAGAGAGGAACAAAGTGTGTAAAGAATGCTTGGTTATTGGGAATAACTAAGGAAGAGTCTGCATCTGGGGGAGTTTCTAAGAATAGACCGCACATGGAAGAAAGACGAAATAATTTATCTTATTTTATACATGGAACACATGAACAAAAACAAAACGATAAAGAACGATTGCTACATATTGTTGGGCGAAGCTGAAAAAAATAATTACAGTACTGTCAAGACTGATTTGCTTTTCTGTTGTTTAAAAGAAACTCGAGGAGTAGCGTTTTCCCTTGAAAAAGGATGCATACACTTAACTGCCATTTAATCATTGTTTATCGACTGCATGGCTCTTTTACAAATTAGTTTCAGACTTTGGGTTTCATTGAATTATTTCATTGAATTAATTAATAGCATTCTTGATTACATTCATACCTTTACGCTCTTAACATTATTAGTTTGAAGAAAAAGAAAATTTGTCTAAAGTTGCCAACATTCACCTTTTGTTTTAAACTCAAGTGAGCAAAATATTCAAAGGTAAACTTGAGAGCACGAGAAAAACTACCAGAACAATGGACTCATAACTTTCTGTGTGCCAGATTTTTAGAAACATCCATCAGATGAATACAGAAGAAAAGCACGATGGTTCTTGTGATCAAGCACGATCCCAAGGACTTATACGGATACGCAAGTCTCATTTTTACGTCAACTAACGCAACTATCGTAACCATCGTAACTGCGACGATGAGCGAAATACACTGTCAACTAGTGTGACGCCTCAACCTGCTTCGCTGCATGCACGTGACACGGCGAATCGCATGGTGACGAGTATACCGTGCAGCCGCTGCGCTGTGCTATTAAGGGGAGTACCGGAGGGGGTGCCACTGGCGACATCGCAGGGAGTACTATGCTTGCCGCCACGGAGGCGGTCGCCTTCAGCTGCAACTCGGGTGTCACATGTCATCATCGTCGACGCCAGCCTTTTCTTTGTCCTCGTCGGTTGACCTCATCTTCCTCGTCTTCCTCGCTCTTATCATCATCATCGTCGTCGTCGTCGTTGTCGTCGTTGAGATTGCTGCTGTTGATCCTGCTGATGATGGCTCCCCGTTTGGTAGACTCTCAAGGATTAGCAGGTACGTTGTGTTTGTTGGCTTGATGAATGTTGAATTGTTTGTGTCTTTGTTGCTGTTGTTTCTTTATGATGCGGCGCTGGTAATGTTGTTTNCCCCCCCCCCCCCCCCCCCCCTTGATCATTACTTATTTGTTAACGTAATACCCAAAAGCCTAAAGGTAATACCTCATTCAAGTTGCATTCTTTGACCGTCAAAAAATAATCACATCCGTCATAGCTTTTGTCGTCGCCATTATTGTACATCTTATTTATCCACATTTGGGGGGGTAATATGTCGAGGGGTGAATGCCAGAACTGCCTATCTGTGTTCTTTATTCCCTTTGAGATAGACCGTTCTGGCAGGCACCCCTCGATTTATTCAGTTATTGCTATGACTTTATTAGTTTGTGTATTTTCTTTTCTTTTTTCTGACCAAACGAATTTTAAGAGATTTCAGAATTACAAAGCATAAGCAAAGTGAAATTCGATTATTTGAAAACAAACAAACCGCAGACTAATATGGTTAGCTAAAGAATAAATAATTAATCTTATATGGATATCATTAAATATTCGTAGTGTCAGCCTAACTGCTAGATAGGGCTGCGTATTAAACACACACAGAGAAAGAGAGAGAGAGAGAGAGAGAGAGAGAGAGAGAGAGAGAGAGAGAGAGAGAGAGAGAGAGAGAGAGTTTAACGTCTTCCGACCTGGAACAGGTATATGTGGGACATTTATAACTATAAAGATAGTGGAACGATCCTGGAAGTACTACAATTTCAGTAAAGTCCAGATATTTTATAATAATGAAGATTAAAGAGAGAGAGAGAGAGAGAGAGAGAGAGAGAGAGAGAGAGAGAGAGAGAGAGAGAGAGAGAGAGAGAGACAGAGAGAGAGAGAGAGACAGAGAGACAGACAGAGACACAGAGAGAGATCATCCCGTGCGGTAGTTGCCGAAAGCACAGAATAAATGGGGGGAAGGGACTCCGGATTTAGCACAATGCTGGTATCATTGCAGCCAGGCTAGGTTTCACATTAAAAATGAGCGATGAGAAAGCCTTTATTATTAATGTTGGCTTCCTAGGGGATCGAAATGGGGATGATGGCGGTCGTGGAGAGAGAGTGGGAGAGAGGGAGAGACGGACGAGAGAGAGAGAGAGAGAGAGAGAGAGAGAGAGAGAGAGAGAGAGAGAGAGAGAGAGAGAGAGAGAGAGAGAGCGACAGGCACATAGAATAGACAGACAGGAGACATAGAAGAGAGAGAGAGAGAGAGAGAGAGAGAGAGAGAGAGAGAGAGAGAGAGAGAGAGAGAGAGAGAGAGAGAGAGAGAGAGAGAGAGAGAACGACAGGCAGGCAGGCAGACAAACAGGCACATATATTAGAGATAGGAGAGGGTGGAGAGATAGAGAGACTCAGAGAGAGGGAGAGAGACAGGCAGGCAGAGAGAGACACTAGAGAGAGAGAGAGGAGAGAGAGAGAGAGAGAGAGAGAGAGAGAGAGTGAGAGTGAGAGAGAGAGAGGGAGAGAGAGAGAGAGAGAGAGAGAGAGAGAGAGAGAAAGAGAGAGAGAGCTACGGAGACAGAAACAGAGACTCAGAGACAAAAACATAGTGTACAAGAGTAGGAACATCTAAAGAAGATAAAAACAAGGGCATCGCCGAGCGGCAGATATGCCCGTCACCTGTTTCGCCACGCACATGCGACACCCCGTAGCATAATTCAATGCACCAACATGTTCTACATGTTGTATTGCACCCTGACACAAAATGTTAAGTGATTCCATGCATGGTTCGCGAAAATTGTAAACGGAGACATGTCTGCCGCTCGGCGACACTTAAACCCCACAGGTCATAATTTGTGCAGCAATGTTTTCTACGCTTAGTATTGCACTCACACACAAAATGTGAAGTGATTCCATGCAGTACTTCATGAGATACAAGAGGGTGAATAAAAACGGAAACATGACTGCCACTCGGCGACATTTTATTCACGGGGCATAATTTATGTTCCAATATCTAGTAGTCTTAGTACCACACCCGCACACAAAATGTGAAAGGATTCTATCGTCTAGTTCACGAGAAAATGTCTTACAATGCTTTCTGTGCAATGATGTAATGTTCTGTTGGGTCTGCGTCTGCATAGATGTTTACAGATTATATTTTGATCAAATAGTTAATTAAAATAATGGATTATATTATGTTGGTAGTCTACTTGGATTAGGGGCATTAATGTATAATGCCATAACCTCGCGATCAATTTTTGTTCCTTCACGTTTTGAAATTTTCATATATATATATTTTTTTAATTCTCTCTCTCTCTCTCTCTCTCTCTCTCTCTCTCTCTCTCTCTCTCTCTCTCTCTCTCTCTCTCTCTCTCTCTCTCTCTCTCTCTCTTCTCTCTCTCTCTCTCTCTCTCTCTCTCTCTCTCTCTCTCTTTTCCGCTTCAGTGTGTGTGTGTAGCGTGTGTGTGTGTGTGTGTGTGTGTGTGTTTGTGTGTGTGTGTGTGTGTGTGTGTTTGTGTGTGTGTGTGTTTGTGTGTGTGTGTTGTATGTGTGTGTTTGTGTGTGTGTGTGTGTGTGTTTGTGTGTGTGTTTATGTGTATGTGTGTGTGTGTGTGTGGTGTGTGTGTGTGTGTGTGTGTGTGTGTGTGTCTATATCTGTGTCTGTGTTTTTTTCCTCAGTCTTTCATAGTTCTCAATCACGTACTAGCATCAACAAGGGTGGCCTTTAATAGATAAAAGGTCTCGAGTCAGTACACAGGAAATAAAGCGAACATAAAAGTGAAATAAAATTGTTTGTTTCAATAAACATAACTTTTGTCAAAGGTCTTCCGTGTTGATGTCCTTTGTTTCCTAATCTCAGCATTTTATGATTCGCCTGTCTACATTGTCCAGTGCTGGTTCTTTCCCATTGTTTTGCTACACAATTGCACCCATAAATCAAATTTATGTTTTTTTTCTTAAAGTGAGTCCAGCAGATTACCTCATTCTTTAGTCCACCCTTCGACCCCCATGAATGCCGGTTGAGTCAATCTAAAGTTGGCCCCTTTTATCTATTATAGGTCTACCATACAGTTAGAGGTCAGTCAGTAAATATTGCCCCCCCCCAATATTGCCACCCTCAATCCCCATCCTCCCCATCCTCCCATACACCTTAAAACAACTTAACAGTAAATGGTCAGTCTTACTGGACAACGGTTGGGTTTAATAGGCCCCGAGTTTATGACAAACAGATCCAAGCATCCCTTCAATACCCCCCCCCCCCCCCCCCCAAACAGAGCTCACCTTCTTCATCCCACTACTTCTTCCCCTCATTTCCATCCCACGTTTATCCATCCACCCAACTTTATGAAAGCTTTGCTTTACGAGCCTCTCCTTAAAAGTACAGAGTCTAGTCCACTCTGTCCTTTCTTCTTATAAAGTCAGTGAAGCCATTCATTGTCCCCCTTTGGAGACGAGGCTTTCGTGCCCTTTCGGTTTCATTGTCTATGTATCTACTTTTTACTTTTTCACCGTGTTTTGACTTGGGAGGTATGGTCGGCCAATATAAAGACGCTGGGATCAGAAGAAGAAGAAGAAAAACCTTATTGTTTTATTGTTGCAAGTAGGAAGGAGTTGGTAGTGATGAGGGGTATGACGAGAAAGGAATAAGAACACGAGGGAGAGGAGGATGGATGGATGGTGTATGTGTGTGTGTGTGTGTGCGTGCGTGCGTGTGTGTGTGTGTGTGTGTGTGTGTGTGTGTGTGTGTGTGTGTGTGTGTGTGTGTGTGTGTGTGAGAGAGAGAGAGAGAGAGGAGAGAGAGAGAGAGAGAGAGAGAGAGAGAGAGAGAGAGAGAGAGAGAGAGCATAACTATGAGAGAGAGAGAGAAATTTCCACCATCCTCTGTACACCACACACGTATCTAGTATCTCTATTGCTCGTGTTTGTCCTTTGCCCCACTTCAGTGGGCAATGGTGCGTACGTTTGTTCCTATTTTCTTTCAGTAGTTTTCTCTGTCTGTGATTATTTCCTCTGTTTCACCAACTCTACTATGGTTATTGCATAGGCTTCTTGATCGCCTGTCTGTTAAAGGATAATTATGTCTATATGTCTGCGTCTCCCATTGTCTCTCTCTCTCTCCCTCTCCCCCCCCCCCCCCTCTCTCTCTCTCCCTGTCTCTCTTCTTCTCTTTCTCTCACTGGTTTTACCACCTAGGTCTATGCAACAACCTGTCCCCCCTCCCCCCCCCCCTACGTTTTTGTGTTTCTCTTCTCTTTCCTTCTATCGTTATAAAATAAACGACTCTCTCTCTCTCTCTCTCAATCTCTCTCTCTCTCTCTCTCTCTCTCGCTCTCTCTCTCTCTCTCTCTCTACTCTCTCTCTCTCTCTCTCTCTCTCTCTAATTTAAACATTTTTATTGCATAAAATAATAAATATGCAAACACAGTAGCAGCGATTAAAGCGGCGGCAACGAGCTAAGCTTATGGTTTAAACGAATTTTATTGAAAATCAATATAGCAGCAACATAAAGCAAATGCAAATGAGCAAAACAAGCTTAAAGCTTATGGTGTGCTCAGTTGACAATAAGCACACAGCAGATAATACTGGCACATTTGCAATTACAAACACAAGATAAATTAAATTATAAGAGACTCTTACTCTCTGTGTGCCTCTCTGTCTTTGTTACCCCTCTGTCTGTCTCTCTGACCCCCCTCCCCCTCTCTTTCTTTCCTATCCAACAATATCTCCTACCCCCCCCCCCCCCGCCATGTTCGAACAAATTACAAAGTGTACCTTGTAAGATTGAAGTGTGTATGTACAGTAACCTCCACTCTATGTTTTTACCGATTTCTACCTTTTCACCTCCCTTCCACGCACGCACGCACGCACGCACGCACACGCGCACACGCACACACACACACACACACGCACACGCACACACACACACACACACGCACGCACACGCACACACACACACACACACACACACACACACACACACAGAGGTCCAAATCTTTCCTTTTTATGTCCCCAGTCTTTCTTCCTTTCCGCTTTTCCTTTGTCTCTCTGCTGCTTTTACCTGCCCCCCTCCCTGTTAAAAGAAAGGAGCCCCGGCGCTAGGCTCCAGGCTTGTATGATGGATGGAGCGTGGCGATGGGTTGATTATGATGGGTCTGTAGATATTTGTTAAATAAAGAATTAACATGACGACAGCACGGCAAAGCTTGGCTCCGCGCGGGATTACCGGCTAGTCTGGATGTAAGCCTTCTCTTGCTTTGCCTGTGGCAGGAGGGCTATCTGTCTGTCTGTCCGTCCGTCCGTCCGTGTGTGTGTCCGAGCGGTGTTTTACTTATATAACCCTCTCCCTGTCTGTTTCTGAGGAAGAAGTACCTTGCCTTGTCATCTTTCCCTCCGCCCGGTCGTCTGCCTGCTAGTTTATGGCCCTGTCTACTGCTGACTGCTGTGTCCTTTTTAGACGACTGTCTTTGTTGCGTCTCTTGGTGGGTTTTTGTTCTTTCGTTTTTATTTTGTTCTCTGTTCCCTGTTGTCTTTCTATATTTTAGCCCGTCGCTATCTCGAGTCATCTGGCTGACGTCCCATAATTTTATTGAGAAAAACAACAACATGTTTACTGCACTTAGCATTAATTAAACCACATGCACAAAAAATGGCCGGCGCAGCACTAGCTGCGACACCCTCCAGGTGGGAACAACCCGAATTTCACCGAGACGAGTCTCTGTGACTGTAGTAGTATTACTAATCAACATGCTTTTCTTGATAAAAATGTTCTTGAGGTTGGTAGCTGCTGCTTCCCAATGAGGCCACTTTTAATAATTTTATTTTTTAAAAAAAATAATAAAAAAAAAAAAAAAAATAATAATAATATAATAATCATGAATAAAGCTTATATAGCGCATAATTGTGCTAAGCAACTCAATGCTTTCACTCACCATTCATATCATCAGCAACAAGATACACATTATGATTATGCAAACATTTCAAAACTACTAGCTCGCGTATCATCACCATGCATCTCTACGAAATTAATAAATAAAAGAATGAATAGGGGTAGCTTTTAGGGGTACCAATCCTTTCACGGGTTTTGGTTGACTGATGCTAACTAACACTGTTTTGCTTTTAGAAAGAAAAGAAGCCAGCAGCTGTTTTAAGAACACGAGACGTTTTCTCTATCTTCCCCGGTCATCACAACGTTGCCTATTATGTTTTGTACAGATACTTTCAAGGTTACAACTCGTTTGTATAATATTGTATATTTTGAGACCTTGTCATACTGCTGGATCCTTTGTTTTCTTAAATTAAAAAAAAAAACCCAATGCCCCCCCCCCCCCCCCCCCCCCCCCCCCCCCAACATGTGCCCCCCCCCCCCCCCCCCCCCCCCCCCCCCCCCCCCCCCCCCCCCCCCCCCACCCCCCCCCCCCCCCCCCCCCCCCCCCCCCCCCCCCCCCCATCGCTTACAAGAATACATTTGCCTGTTGTTTATTTCAACTTTTTGATAATCATATTTCTCTTTTTACTTGAATATACTTTTTTTTAATGGTGAATTGTGTTTTGTATTATGTCATTGTGGTTTTTGTTTTCTGTATAACTCTTTTTTTCCTCGTAAACCTTTTCCTCAAACGTTTGCTGTTATTATAGACTGCAACAGTTGGAAAGGAGATTGCGGGGTAATAGGAAATGGTGTACCAATGGGAAGGAAATGACCAGAACTATCCAGGTTACCTAAATCAAGGTGAAGACATTCTAAGGGATTGGATTATAACCTCTAATTCATACGCAATAACGCTTCCCAAAGCTTGTCATATCAGACGGTGAAGACAATTCATTCACTCACCAGTCGTGGTTTGCATGTTATTAGTGCTTGTTTTAAATAAAAAAATATTCGTGCGCCATTAAGTCTTTTTTTCCTGTGTAAATACTAAGGTTTATTTCAAAATAGCAAAGCATTATGTAGCAGTTTTAGTTAGTGGTTTCTATAGGTCTCTGTGGGCTAGTCTTCTTTGTTTTATATGCTGTAAGACAAAAAACGAGTGTCAGTATTCTCAGTTGGATTCACTCAAGAGTATTTAGTCTGGCAATGACAGCACTTTACTCGATAGTATGTTTTGGTAAAAAAAAAAAGAACTGGAATTATAGATCACCTCTGAATGATGCAATGCACCGAGTAAGATTGATCTATCTATTCAGCTAAAAATCCTGATTTCTTTCCAAGACTGACAAGTTAAAGACCCACCAGGTCACGTGTCAAAATCACGGGTTTCACGGGTTTCCCCTCTTATAGCTTGTAAGAAATCTTGTTTTGATCAGGCTTGACTCTCATACAAATGTCCCCAAATTGAAACTGAAACATCATTTTAAAGAGCAGCCTCAAGTTGAAGTTGGGGACATTTATATGTGGGTCACAGCTACCCAGAAAAAACAAGGGACTTAATAGTGGTGGGTCAGTGGGTCTTTAAAACTCCGGTTTTGGTGATATTGTTTTTACTGAAGAAGTTCATCATTACGACCTCGGATCTACTTACAACTTATGACAATTCGCTTTTAGTTCTAAAGACCATGAATGTTCCCATCACGTTTCCTCGAACGTTTCGTCAAACATGTATGCCTTTTAAAGTAAAAGATTGTTTTCAATGCGACTTTGTGTGGATATGGGTATTTCGGTTTCATTGAAATGACTTTTTGTGGATATGAGTCATTTTCTTTGAAAAGACCGACACGTAGGTTAATGCATGGATGCTAAAGAAAGGAAAGAAAGACAGAAGGAGAACAATAGAGGTAGCATCCCCGAAAACCACTATCAGCAGTTTCAATTTTAACTTGATCGATTGTTCTTGTCATTCCGAACAATAAAACATGGTGTGGTGTTTTCCTTTCTTTTTTGTTTTCTTCCTTCTTGAAAGCATTTTCGCTATTCAAATGTTAATACATTCTCATCATCTTCCGTCCACGCGACATAATTGGCTGCCGTGTGTGAGAGTGATCGATTCAGTTTGTTAGATGCCAGAATGAAGTATTGGGTTCCACCGCAAACATAAGCATAGCCACAAGCACACATCCCATTGCATTCGTTATTCTTCCTATCAACTCGCACGGTTTGACCAACGTACTTTTTTCTGAGCAGCTAAAGTTACTCAAAGAAAAATCGAATTTTTTTTGTGAAAAAAAAATGCAAATCCGAGGAAACTTCTAACATTTATATTGAAAGTACGAAATAACGGCTCAACATTTCTTGGCAGTTTTATAATATGCGCAGAGAAATGTACATGTATTATAATATATACATTTATACCAGGGTATACCAAATTGAACTAATAGATACACTTTTTTTTTTTTAATATATGCAGAATTAAGATTGTATTGTGATATTGAATATTCAGTGCGGTTACTTTAGGCATAAAATGCCCCATATTAGAACATCCTCTTCGTATGACTCAATTATTAGCATAGAGAAAATAGAAAATGGATGAATAATCCGAAAAGGAAACAGGAAGTGTTTTAACATGAATCTGTCTTTCATCTTCTCTTTGTCTGCTTGTCTCTCTAAGCATTATTCGTCCCTTTTTTAAATTTTCTGCTACAGTGACGTTAAAACTTTGGTTTTTCTCTTTGAGACACTTGGTTCTTTAAAATGAAGTTTTGATTCCGGTTAAGTTACAAGCTTATCCAGATGTGTCATCATCCATTTTCTTGGAGTCATTTACGAGGAAACGTCTGAACTTTTATGATTTTGACAGTTTTTACATAATCATCGTAAAGCGTAGCTTAAACGTGAACCCTTTTCTTTTGCCTGTCCATTCAAGAATGAATGAATGCAAAACGGCTGTGACTCACTTAGATATTGCACTGTGGTGCCAATTAGCAACTTAGGACGCGCATTTTACCGCCAGGGGGCAGTCAAACCAGTAGGGGCTTAGCGCGCGATATTCTTAGTTGGGCGTAGTGAGAGAGAGAGAGAGGGGGGAGAGAGAGAGGGGCAGGGGCTCATCCCCCCCCTCTCTCTCTCTCTCTCTCTGTCTCTCTCTCTCTCTACGGCCAACTAAGAATATCGCGCGCTAAGCCCCTACTGGTTTGACTGCCCCCTGGCGGTAAAATCATCGTCCTATGTTGACCATAGCCATTTGTAAGAAAAGACATAATTAATGTAAAACTGTCAAGCTTTCCATGTCCATGATTATTTTGCATGAAAACAAAATGACTCAGTCTGCGGATTGCTCGTGTTTGTCAAGATTATTTTCTTAAAGGGGTGGGTGGGGTGGGGAGTCGGGGGGCAGGAGGGGGGTGAAGGTGCCGTTTTTCATCTTTAAAAATTCCTTACATCTTTTATCTTTCTATCTTTTTTTCATTTGAATCACCATGATCATGAGCAACTATAAGCCTGAAGTATGCTGGACTTCCCATCCTCCCCCTTTCCCTAAACTTGTACGTTAGCTTGACTTTTAAAATAATAATAAAAATATATATGGTGCCTAATAATAAAATATAATTTATATAATGCAAACAAATTAACCCTTTCACCGCCAACGTCGCATTTTAGCAACACAGTGATTTAACACCTATGTCACTAAAAGGCATCAAAATGGGGTATATTATCCAAAGACCCTATTGTCTTAGTTTTGGGAAGTAAGGATAGACCTTATTTTATGTTGTATGTCACAGAAGAATCCCCAATACTGCAGATGGATTTTGTTCTCTACCCAGGTAAATGGAATAGCAATGTTTGGCTGAAACATGGCTGGCGGTGAAAGGGTTAAACAAAAGACCACACTGTTAGGCGATTTAATTACAGTTTCTTCCTACTTCCTAATAAGTAATGGGCTGTATTTATGATAGTTGTGAAACATAGTGACGGATGAAATTAAACAAATTGAATGGCCCGGTACAGATTATTAATTCTCTGAAATGTGAAAGAAAACAGGGAGAGACGGTTAAAAAACCACAACTAACTGCTAACTTATCAGAGAGCGATACAGGGAAGAATAAAAGGACTAAATACGAAACGAAAAGACGAAATAGAGACGCGACAACAAGGAATATCCCCGTCGGTCTTTTAGAGACGGAGCTATGTATTTTGGGCCTGGACTCTGACACGATCGTGAATCAGACATGTCCCCTCGCGACCTTTCTTTTCTTGGCTATGACGTGAGATGACACATACTGATGACTTGCGGGCAAGAAGATTCCTTTGCTTCTGAATTATACAAAAGAAAGAAAAATGAACTGACAGAAGTAATGGAAAAAAAGAAGGGGAATTAACGTTATTATATTTTGTTATCTATTACTAGTGTTTAAAACATATTGTCAACAGTCAAGAATTACGAGTGATTAAGCTTACATTATTGTCAAAATGTCAAGAAGGGCTTACTTAAAGGGACATCATGACCGATGAGTTTTAGCAAGAAACACGTCGAGATCACCAGAAAGACAGCCTTTTCAAGGATCGGAACACTCACTTTGCTCTGGTTCCCTAGAAATCAAACCGTCAAAACGGTGATTCCACATTGGCGGAGTTGCTGGAGAGAGAAGCCATATTGGACGGGGTGGGTGGAGCCAGTGGTTGAAGCTTTTTCTTCTTTGTAGTGCAGTTTTAAAAAAAAAGGAGCTATTTCCTTTGATGTGAGTGAAACTCCTTTTGGAAAACTGTAAATAAAAAGGTATATTGTGGAACTTTCGTGATTATTGTCTAGCTCAGGCGGTCATTAGAAAAGAGAAGACACATGCCTTCTCTTTATGTGCCCTCTCTTTCACTGAAATAATGTGACTTCCAGCACCTCCGACAAGGAGGAATCGCCGATTTGACGGTTTGGTTTCTAGGAAACCAGAGCAAAGTGAGTGTTGCGATCTCTGTAAAGGGTGTTTTCCTGGTGATCTAGACGTGTTTCTTGCAAAAGCTCATCCGTCAGGGTGCCCTTTTAAGCCTGCTTTGTATATATGGATTTGGTTGCGTTGATTGAACCGGTGCTGAACATGTTGGATTTTTGTTTAATTTTTAGAAAGGAAAGTGTTGTTGCAAACAATAACATTTCGCTGTTGGTAGACTAGCTGTTGGTGAGAGAGAATTATACTTTTTTGGCTGGCCGATTGTGAACACTTTGCTGATGAGTACTAGAAGACCCTTTTGACATTCTTGGTACATGTAGCTGTAAAAGGTACTCGGGCTACGTATTCTTAATTTAATGGAGTTGATTTTAGTTTTAAATGTCGGTCTCTATGTGTGTGTGTGTGTGTGTGTGTGTGTGTGTGTGTGTGTATGTGTGCGTGTGCGTGTGCGTGCGTGCGTGTGCATGCGTGCGTGCGTATGTACATGCGTGTGGGCGTGCGTGCGTGCGAGCGAATGTGTGTCGATGATATAATTATTAACAATTAAAAAAGACAAGGTCAATTCCTTGCATTCAAACATGCTTCAACTTGGACATAAATACCGTTTTCTGGATAGTCTGCAATAATAATGATAATAATGATGATAATAATAATAATAATAATAATAATATAATAATAATAATAATATAATAATAATAATAATAAAATAATAATACACATTTTTAAAGCGCCTTTTCTCTTTTGTGCTCACGGCACTTTGCAAACATAAAGCATAAACTAAAATAGCAACTATCCTAAACATGCACAGCCGCAACACACACGCACGCGCACGCACACTAATGGATAGTATCCACAATGAAAGAGCCAAACAACCTTCTTGTTCAATCTTTGACGTTTATAAAGCACAACCTGGGTAACACACTCAATGCTATGCACAAACCCTTGATGTATACAAATATCTGAAACTGAACGATGACATAAGGTACGTAAAGGAAAAAAAACCCACAAAACTTTAGTGAACTTTAACAGACATTATTTCTTAGTAGAAAGGGGGAACTGGACGATAGAATGCCTGCAGAGAAGACCATCTCTGCCCGCACCCCCCTCCCCTCACACACACATACCCTTCACACATACACACACAATCGCGGTTTTTGTCACTGAATCCTTACTCTTTGATTACGGTTGTCACCCCCTCGTGTTTACGATCCTCAATCTCAAAGTCTTTCAGGTTAAAAAAAAATCCTAGGCTAATCCTATCTCTTTTTCCAAATATGGCAGAATGCTGTTTCCTAGTGAAAATGTTAAATGCGAACATTTGACGGGAGGGGGTAGGTGACTAAAGTACATCTTTGCCATTTTGTAAAATCCTACTCAGTTTCTTCATCGTCCACTCGCAACATTTTTGTTATGGTGGCGGGTATAACAAGAAAACAACAACCAAGAGTTGACAGCAAAAAAAGCAACAAAACAAACAAAAACAAAAATTCAAGCAAACAAACAAAATAACACACACACACACACACACACACACACACACACACACACACACACACACACACACACACACACACACACACGCACGCACGCACGCGCACACACACGCACACACGCACACGCACGCACACACACACACACACACACACACACACGTACAGCGCCAGTTTCTTCAGTAATGGAGAATCACGATACTTCTTCTTCAGCGTTCAACTGGCTACGCATTAAAACCTCAGACCGAGTGCTGCCGCAAACGTGGATGTCCGGAGAAGGTCACCCGCTGTTCCACAGAGTTTTGTTCCGAGGTCCGTCCCTCCAGGCCAGGTCTGTTTCCGCATCCCATCATACTGAGGGCAGTCCTGGAGAACATGGGAAGGGGTTCTGGTCAGCTTGTCCGCACTGGCATAGAGATGAGTCTGCGATCCCAATCCTACCTTAGGTGTGCGCGAAGGCCGCAGTGCCCTGTGCGCAGGCGAAAGATCGTGGTTTGATCTGAATCATGATGCAAGGTTCGTCTTCTGTGACTGACTATGAGTCTCCAAACAGGAGACATTTGCAATGGCTCTTAGTGATGCAGCCAAGGAAAAATAGTTGGCCTAAGTTGGGAGAAAGGTGGCAGAGTGGTTAAGAAGTTCGCCTGCCAAATGCAATGCTTGACTGCAGCGTGAGTGACCCGGGTTCGAATCCCGACCTCTCCCTTTCTTTCTAGTTTGACAGGAAAATATAACTGCACGTCGAGTCCTTCGGATGGGGACTTAAAGCTAGTCTGACCCTTGCGCTTTACGCACGTAAATATCCCACGACAGTTGAAAGTCAATAAGAGCAGGGAGAAATCGCGCTGCCTGGTATGGCCAAATTGACAGCTAGGTTTTCCAAGTGTCCATACCCCCTCCTCACCCTGTGCCTCCCCCCCAAAAAAAAAAAAAAATTGGGCAGGCGCTGCACTTGCGGCAACGCTCTCTCCGGGGAAGAGCAGCCCGAATTTCACAGAGATAAGTCTCTGTGACTAGAATATACGAAATACTAAAAATAATACCAAATAATTCAGAGGACCTTCCTCAACGTCAGGCGTCCATAAATCCCCTTGGCGGAGAGAATGGAAATGTACCTTGGTCAAGGCTTCTCCGCTATAAACGCGTTCTAACCCAGCCCTCCGGAACAGCAGGTGCCTCTTGTGCTATCTGAAAGTCATGGTCGGGCACAACAGACTGGTATAGAACGACATTTCTAAAGGTCTCAATACACGTTCACATTTCTTTTTCAACATTTCCCCATGGCAACACAGTGATAGACATTCGTAACATTACTTAGTCTTGCCATATAGCTATATGATTACTGTGTTAAAATTCAGAACTACTAATAATAACTTGCCTGTGAACACATTGCGTTATACTGGTACACCCAGACATGAACGAATTTGTGAAAAATGTAATGTACATGATGTGGCAGATGAGTTTCACTACTTGTTTGTTTGTCCTTTCTTTGACACTGACAGGAGAAGGTACCTCCCCAAGTATTTTTTTTACTCGCCCTAATGCTTATAAATTCAAAGCTTTGTTCTCTACAAAAAATAAGAAAATATTACTCAAACTAAAGCACTTCATTACAGTTGTTAACGGTTCTTTCAGATAAATGCTATTAATCATGTCTTTTTCCCATTTTGTTTTTAATTTAGTAATACATTACATTATTTGTAATATTATGGTATGGATTATCTTTAAAATGATTTTGGACATCACTCTTGGGTTGATTCTTGGAAATTTATTTATGTGTGTGTATGTTTTTATATTTCTGTGCCCAAATGGGGTATGAAATAAATTTATTGCCTTCTTGCCTTGCCTTGCCTTGCTTGCATATTACCACTGTGTTGCCGTTGGGGAAAAGGGTGACAAATGTTCACAAGTACAGAGACCTTTATTAAACACTGACCCCCTTCTAAACATCTACGTAAGTGAATGACTGACTATAGGCGCTCTTAATAATCATTTATATATGATGATAATAGTTATGCCACCTATACTGACAGACAAAACGATGTGGTTCTAACGGTTCGGTGCGGTAACTATATACGGTTGTGCCGTTTGAGCGATGAGGTACCCCCACGGCGAGGGTCCTCAACTATTCCTCCTTCTTTCTCGTTGTTTCTTGACAAGAAGTGGGGTCTGGTTGTCACCTGGCCTGTAATTCTGTAAACAGATAGTGCTGTGGCCAGTATTGTCCCTTTCACTCTCTTTATCTGCAATTATCCCTATTTTCTCCTGTGGCGTTTCAGATTAGTTTGTGTCTGAATGTTTTCTCTCTGTCTCTTTGTTGTTGTTTTTCCTTCAAAATTCTTTCTCTGGAGATACAGAGAGATCTTTCAAATGCCCCCTCTTCTGGAAAACATGTGGTTGTAGAGTCCTTTTTTACTGCTCAAACTGTATGTCATTTTGTTTCATTTTCTTTGTTCAGTTTTTCTTTTTCTTGACTCTCGTCTACGAAAGCAGAACTTTTTTTCTTCTAAATCTTACCCTCAATTGACGTTAAAGACCCACCAGGTCACGTGTCAAAATCAAGGTTTCACGTGTTTTCCCTCTTATAGCTACGTGTAGTAAGAAATCTTAAGAAATCTTCCTAGCATAAGAGGGAATGTGACACGTGACGTGGGGGTCTTTAAAATGTACTGTTTTTAAAACAAATCAAGATTATAGCCATAATTGTCCACAAATCTCATAAAAATCCACCAATGAATAGGATACCTAGCTTAAGAAACGGCCAAATATAAATGAATGGAAATCTTCATAATCTAAAATGATAAACTAAGATCAAAGATTAAATATATAAAAATGTTGGCTTGGAAATATCCCACCTTTTAACCACAATTTACTATTATTTTCTTTTCAGTGAAGACTACGAAAAACAAACAGACTGTTTAAAGAACAACCGAGAGAGGAAATACGTGTTCCAAACTTGGTCTGTGCCCCAGAATAAACCCCCGAATTTGAACCACAGAATAAAAAAACTTCCCACCCTCTGTTCGGCTGGTTGATGTCTTTATTTTGTTTAATTGTTGTTGTTGTTGTTGTTGTTCTGTTGTTGTTGTTGCTGCTGTTTGTTTGATTGTTTTTGGTTTTAATGCCAGCTGGAGTTAAACTTGTAGCATCTCAGTAAATGAAATAAAAACTAATATATCGGTGCCGTGGTCAAGGCATCTTTCCACTGGAGAAAGACTACCTCTTCACAGTGTTATCCTGGCCACCTTGACTGACTTCCTATACACTTTTTTTTTAATCTCTTACTTACTATCTCCGGGGTTGAGCGGGAGGGTCGGATGGCAGCCACAAAGACAGGATCAGTTGTCGAGACAAGAAGATGAGGGACCTTTGATAAACTCTAGTGCTAGGAGGAGGGGAGAGACGGCATTACCTCTCGTGGCATTCCAAGCCCATCGCGAGGACCGTTATTATGTATCTGGTAACGTCTGTGTTTAGGCGGTGTTGCAGTGCGCTGTTACAGCATTATTACGGTTGACGGAGGCTCGTTTTCATGTTGTCGGCGGCGGTAAAAGTGAACGGTCTGAAGCGTGTGCGTTACTTACAGTCGTTAGCATTTCCGTTCGTACCATTGTCTGTTTGTCCGACTGTCTCAGTGTCTGTCTGCTTGTCTCTGTTTTTTTCTTCATCCTTTTTCTATTTGATTTGTTGATTCTCTCTCTCTCTCTCTCTCTCTCTCTCTCTC
>JAGGCT020001456.1:0-2500 GCA_017654935.2 Phymorhynchus buccinoides
GAAATGACAAACTTGTATATTGCGTATGTATTGTATTCAACGTAGCTATTATTGTGCTAAGCGACGTCTTGTGTATTACACACATTAAGTTTCAGGGTCATGTCTTTTTTTTCCATCTGAGGGTGTAATGCTATTACTAACATGTTTATTGATCATAACACCATGTCTTTCTTCCTGGCTAAAAATCATCCCTTTGTTATTGTTACCAACCGTGATCGTAGAGAGCGGATTGGTAATGTTTTCACTTGTGTCTGAGGTGGTGTTTGTATGTTTGTATGTATCCTCTCTAGCGTTTGAACGGATGGACTTAGGGTGCTCCAATATTGCATGCGGGTAGGTAGTATGAAGATCTAGGCCAAGTTCGGTAATGAAGGTTATGGGTCAAAGGTCAAGGTCACTGGAGCCGAATAACGCTGCCGCGCGGTTGGTGATTTAATGTCTTAACGCTCTAGTTAATAACTATGTGACTGTTCCCCCTTCCACCATTTTCCACGTTTTTTGTTGGTGTGTGCGTGTATGTATATATGTGTGTGTGTGTGTGTGTGTGTGTGTGTGTGTGTGTGTGTGTGCGTGTGCGTGCGCGTGCGTGCGTGCGTGTGCGTGCGCGTGCGTGTGTGCGTGTGCGTGTGCGTGCGTGTGCGTGTGTGCGCGTGTGCGTGCGTACGTGCGTGCGTGTGTGTGTGTGTGTGTGTGTGTGTGTGCGTGTGCGTGTGCGTGTGCGTGTGTGTGTGTGCGTGCGTGCGTGCGTGTATGTACATGTTTGTGTGTGTAGTTTGTGCATTTTCATGTTCTGCTTGTTTATTATTTCATTTCTGTTTTGTTATGGATGGCTTGATGTAAAAAAGCATAATGTAATGCTTTTTCTATGTCCATCTGAAAATAAAATTTTGACTTGACTTGACACGCACGCACGCACGCTGCACGCACGCACGCACGCACGCACGCACGCACGCACGCACACGCACGCGCACGCACACACACACACGGGCACGCGTCAACTTCAGACCCTCTAATACCCACACCCATCCGCCCACTAAGAAAGAGACAATAGAGAGACAACGCTCAAAACAAACAAAAATCAAGATGGAGAGCCATATGAATGTACTCTCACTTCAAATCAAGGATTTCAACAAAAGCCAAAATGGAAAAAAAAATCATAATTCATAATCATATTAATGGAAACATGAAAGTAGGCTTGTATAGTACATTTTAAATGTCAAATTATCTCCCTTGAAAACTCCTCTAGTGAAACAGATACATATAAACACAACGGAAATAATGTATGACGTGTATTTTTAAGCTAAAAAAAAAATCATGCGCGGTACTACCTAGTTTTGTTTTTAAATTTTACCCCCAAAAATCAATCCCTAAATGAACTTTATCATCAAACTAACTTTGGTTAAGATCCATCCATTATTTTTCGTACAATCGGTGTTTTTGTAATATTCAAATCATATTTGATGGGTCCTCGTTGATGGGACAAGCCGTTGATTAATTAGCCATTAAGGGCTGCACCTAAAGCTCCTAAGGGAACCATTCAACCAAGATCCGTTAACATCTGTTAAAGACATTAGGCGCTGTGAAGTAGAATAAACCTTTGTAGGTCACACACACGCGCGTACAAACACATTCAAACACACAGACAGACAAGACGGGGAAACGCAAAGGCCCTCGTTCCCATTCTAATGTACTCCGTTCTTTTATAACCGGGAGCAGTACAAACAGGATGTCAGAATCAATTGATCAAACTGGTTCAACCAGCGGTCAGGTTGCCTAGGGCAGGAGAATCGGAGATGATAGATCATTGACATTTTCTGACAGACACCTGACTGATATGTTATGTTACGTGCCTGCTTGAATTTGATTTTTTTTTTATCCACTCTTCAAACAACAGAAAAATAACCTTGTCTTCATAAAAAATTAATGATCATCATTTGCAACGACTGAGTTCCTTTTTCATGAGACAGAGAGAGAGAGAGAGAGAGAGAGAGAGAGAGAGAGAGAGAGAGAGAGAGAGAGAGAGAGAGAGGGGGGGGGGGGGAGGAGAGAGAGAGACAGACAGACAGATAGAGGCATTCATCATGATGCTAAGGCCCCCATCACACATGAAGAAGACCCCACTAAGTCCTCACGGCGCGCTAGATTTATAGAGAACGTGGCGAAGTCGTGGAACTCCTCAAGGGTGACTGCAGCCACGATCTCACTACGATCTGAAGGGTGGAGACCCACAGCCGAAGAAAAACAAAGTAGATCAAGCCACGCATTTGGCGCGGGCCTTACGATGCCGCTACGTTCTCTGTACACTACTGTCCACTACCTCGGCTGTCCACACACTCACCACGCTCTCACTACGATTTCACCGCGCTTACTTTTTCCACCACGATCTCGCAATGTGTGTTTTGAGCGCGTAGCGAGAACGCGGCCTATACCAGGCTCCCTACGCTCCTGCCAAGACCCCACCACGCTCTTCTTACTACGCTACGTGTGTGTGTGTGTGTGT
>JAGGCT020001456.1:12500-25000 GCA_017654935.2 Phymorhynchus buccinoides
CTGAAAAGAACAGTTTAAAAAAATAACCGATTTCCATGATTTTGTCTAAATATCCTATATTGCGAGCATTTTTACAATAAAATGTCATCCTTTATAATAGCATAATATCACCGTCTGTGCGCAATCAATTGCAATTTGTGGTGTGCTAAAAAAAATTAAATTACAGTTCGTATAATGTCTTTAAAACAGTAAAAACACACGAATTGTCTACATTTTTTCCCCAAAGCAAACTAATGCTATAGTAGGCCTACGTTTGGGGGGGGGGAGGTGGGGTTGTCGAGGGGGGGGATACTTTCTTTTTGGGGGGAGGAGGGGCTGGGCACAACCAAAGCCTACCCGCGACGATCCTCATCACCCTCATCCCTGATATGCCCAACACCACCACCCCACACCACATCATACTTATTCTAGCGATATTTTAACACCTCACGCCATAACCTCACAACAAAACACCAGTCCACACAACACCAAAATACACAGCATCCCGATTTTCACTCACATTCAATGATAATGATAATAATTGTTTGTGTTGTTTTTTAATACAATTATATGAGCAGGAGACCGTTACTGTGTGTGTGTGTGTGTGAAGGGAGTGTGTGGGTGTGCGTGCGAGGTTGTGTGTGTATGAATCAGAGGTGCATAAGGTTACTTTTATGTTTGTGTGTATGACTGCCTAAAAATCCCTCTTGTTATTGCAACTGTGTTCCAATGGTAGACCAAACTTCCAATCCCTTCATTTCATAATAATAGCTTTGTTAATCATATATGCATTACGTATGAATGTATTCAGTTTAAAGCCATTTCTTTAATAATTCATTAATTCATTAATTCAATCAATCATTAATGTATTCATATTTCATTCATCCAGATGCTCACCCACTTGCTGAACACAATCTTAGTCTCAGAAAAGTCTTAATAGTTTCAAAATCATATTTATTTGATTATAATACATAAGTAGATTTTTTTTTGGTAATTGATGACGATATATGTGTCGATTCATGTGTATGTGTGCGTGTGTGTGTGCGTGTGCGTGTGCGTGTGCGTGTGCGTGTGCGTGCGTGCGTGCGTGCGTGCGTGCGTGTATGTGTGTGTGTTAGGGTGTGAAAGAAGGAATTGTGGAATGGAGGGATGAGAGAGGGAAATGCAATACGCTACAACAAATAATACGGATATTTATACAGCGCTTTGCAGGGAGCGCAGAGCGTAGTACATCAACATTAAATACCAAACTACAAAGAATAAGCCCTACACACATAAGACAAAACACATTTTCGCTTATACTAACCTTACCCCTTTCCCAAGAACAGCAGAATATTGATACTCAGTGGAGAAAAACAATTCGGTGTGAAAACTTCGACGGGGGTGTCTACACTACATCTAGGTTGAAGAATAATATTGTATTGGTATACCGTATTTTACGGACTATAAGGCGCTACTTTTCCCCCCAAATTGAGAGCCCTGCGCCTTATAATGTGACTAGTACAATAGTAAGACACTATAATAACACAGTCAGAATTTTGTGTAAAATTGGGGGTTGCGCCTTATAATCCGGTGCGCCTTATAATCCGGTGCGCCTTATAATCAGGTGCGCCTTATAACCAGGTGCGCCTTATAATCCGGTGCGCCTTATAATCAGGTGCGCCTTATAATCAGCAGCCTTATAATCAGGTGCGCCTTATAATCAGGTGCGCCTTATAATCAGGTGCGCCTTATTGTCAGGTGCGCCTTATAATCCGGTGCGCCTTATAATCAGGTGCGCCTTATAATCCGGTGCGCCTTATAATCAGGTGCGCCTTATAATCCGGTGCGCCTTATAATCAGGTGCGCCTTATTGTCAGGTGCGCCTTATTGTCAGGTGCGCCTTATAATCCGGTGCGCCTTATTGTCAGGTGCGCCTTATAATCCGGTGCGCCTTATAATCAGGTGCGCCTTATTGTCAGGTGCGCCTTATTGTCAGGTGCGCCTTATAATCAGGTGCGCCTTATTGTCAGGTGCGCCTTATAATCCGGTGCGCCTTATAATCCGGTGCGCCTTATAATCAGGTGCGCCTTATAACAGGTGCGCCTTATCCCCGGTGCGCCTTATAATCAGGTGCGCCTTATAATCAGGTGCGCCTTATAATCAGGTGCGCCTTATAATCCGGTGCGACTTATAATCAGGTGCGCCTTATAATAGCCTTATAATCAGGTGCGCCTTATTGTCAGGTGCGCCTTATTAATCAGGTGCGCCTTATAATCAGGTGCGCCTTATTGTCAGGTGCGCCTTATAATCCGGTGCGCCTTATAATCCGGTGCGCCTTATAATCAGGTGCGCCTTATAATCAGGTGCGCCTTATAATCCGGTGCGCCTTATAATCAGGTGCGCCTTATAATCAGGTGCGCCTTATAATCAGGTGCGCCTTATAATCAGGTGCGCCTTATTGTCAGGTGCGCCTTATAGTCAATAAAATACGAGGGTACTGCGAATGGGACAGTGGGTACCTGAGCAAGGCCTTCTCCCCGAAGAAGTCTCCCCGCTTCAGCTTCCTGATCTCCAGGGGCTCCTTCTTTCCCTCCACCATCTGCGTCACTTGTACCTGCGCCACACAGCACACATCACCTCCCGCGTCAGCTCATCTTTACAAGGTATCGATAGGGCTGCTTGCCCTGCCGAAGTGGCCAGCAGTAAAGTGAGACCGAGAGCTGACCACAGCCCCCCCCCAAAACCGGACAATGTCGTACTTTAGACACTCTCAGACCTGTTTACCCCCTACACAAGTCTTGAGTAGTCTGGATAGCTGAAATGAGTAGCTTGGGTGCAACATGTGTAGTTTTATTCATTAAACCATCAGACACTGTTCACTGAAAATGAGTAGCAATCAAGAATTAAAGAGCGTTATCACCAATTTTGAAGAGTAGTAGAGGTCCAAATTGAGTAGAATACTACTCGAAAAGAGTAGAGTCAACAGGTCTGCTATCTCCCCGTCTCTCGTTTTCGACCCTCAGTCTCAAAGTCTGCTTCTTTCAGTTTATGAAAATAATCCTAGGCTGATCCTAAACCTATCCCTTTTCCTGAGAATGGCAGAATGTTGCTTTTCATTTACAATCTTCAATGCGAAAATATGAGAGGGTGGGGGGGGGGGGGGGGGGTGCGTAAAGTAAACGATAGCCCAAAACCACTTAGAGTAGTCTACACACTATAATAAAAAACATTTTTAATCATCACCCAAAGAATGCAGAAGGGGACATATTGAATAGTAAAAGAACGCAAAGCGGAGTGAGCGGGGGTGCCCTGCTAGTGACAGGTAATCAAAGACGGGTGGTACAGCAACAAATACGATTAAACATACATGATAGATACACACACACGCACACGCACACACACACTCACACACGGACAGACAGACAGACTGACAGAGACTTAATATATATAAAAAAAAGCGACTGACCTCTCCTTTGTTGATGAGGAAGAACATGTCACCGATGCAGCCCTCACGGATGATCACCTGGCCTTCCTCGTAGAAATCCTGGCCAAGGCAAGAAATAGTAACGTAACGCTCTTTATCAGTCTCGTCATCATCATCATCATCATCATCATCATCATCACCATCATCATCATCGTCTTCATCATCATCGTCGTCGTCGTCGTCGTCGTTGTCGCCGTTTTCGTCATCATCGTCATCATCACTATCATTATCACCATCATCATTGTCGTCGTCATCATCATCATCATCATCATCGTCGTCGTCATCGTCGCGGCGTCGTTGGCGTCGTCGTCGCCGTTTTCGTCATCATCGTCATCATCACCATCACCATCACCATCATCATTGTCGTCGTCATAATCATCATCATCATCGTCGTCGTCGTCTTTGTCACTGTCAGGGTCACAACCGTCCTCAGTCCTCTTAGCTGTAGTCAAGCCATTTCCAGCATCATCATCATCACATCATCATCATCATCATCATCATCATCATCACATCATCATCATCATCATCATCATCATCACATCATCATCATCATCATCATCATCATCATCGTTATTACAGTTTTTGTGCTGTTGCTATCTTCTTCTTCTTCTTCTCCTTCTTCTTTTATGAACACTTTTTTTCATGTATTTTTAACCCAAAACATCAACAATGCTGTACGTCATACAAAATTAATGCATATATGATGCAGGTAAAGAAAGAGAGGGGGTGTGGGAGGACAGACAGACAGAGAGGTACGGAGAGAAAGACAGAGAAAGAGTCAGAAGCAAGGATGGAGAGTATGTGAGCAATTCCAATAAAACAAAAAGTGCAGCACTGTTCTCGTTAGGGATCAATAATAGGGATTGTCTGCGGAGTCCTTTGTCTTGGGTGGGTTTTTGGTTCAATCTCCCCGCACAGCATGACGCTAAATTTAGTAATTACATACCAACTAGCTTTTTTGTTCTCTATGAGTATGACGGACAAAATGGAAAACTGCTTAGGAGGTCAAAGAAAAACAATGGAAACACACATAGAAAGTTCGCGACGATGCGCGCGCACGCACGATCACGCGCGCGTGCGCTCTCACACGCACGTACACACGCATGCACACAGGAGAGAGAGACAGAGAGAGAGAGAGAGAGAGAGAGAGAGAGAGAGAGAGAGAGAGAGAGAGAGAGAGAGAGAGAGAGAGAGATTGAGAGAGAGAGAGAGAGAGAGAGAGAGAGAGAGAGAGAGAGAGTCGAAGAAAAACAATGGAAAACACACATAGAACGTTCGCGACCATGCGCGCGCACGCACGATCACGCGCGCGTGCGCTCTCACACGCACGTACACACGCATGCACACAGGAGAGAGAGAGAGAGAGAGAGAGAGAGAGAGAGAGAGAGAGAGAGAGAGAGAGAGAGAGAGAGAGAGAGAGAGAGAGAGAGAGAGAGAGAGAGAGAGAGAGAGAGAGAGTCGAAGAAAAACAATGGAAACACACATAGAACGTTCGCGACCATGCGCGCGCACGCACGATCACGCGCGTGTGCGCTCTCACACGCACAAACACACACACGCATGCACACAGAGAGAGAGAGAGAGAGAGAGAGAGAGAGAGAGAGAGAGAGACGAGAGAGAGAGAGAGAGAGAGAGAGAGAGAGAGAGAGAGAGAGGGAGAGATAGAGAGAGAGAGAGAGAGAGAGAGAGAGGCGGGGAGAGAGAGAGAGAGGGGGGGGGAGAGAGAGAGAGAGAGAGAGAGAGAGAGAGAGAGAGAGTGAGAGAGAGAGAGAGAGAGAGAGAGAGAGAGAGAGAGAGAGAGAGAGAGAGAGAGAGAGAGAGAGAGAGAGAGAGAGAGAGAGGAGAGAGAGAGAGAGAGAGAGAGAGAGAGAGAGAGAACTGTCTTTCAGATGGAGAAGTTCTGGGTGTGGGTTTTTTGGGAAAGCAGACAGACTTCTGAAAACATAGTCATCGCGTTGTCTTTTATAGATTAATAATCAAGATGTTATGAACAGTTAGGATATTGCGAAAGAAATCAGTTCGTTTCTATTCAATTGTTAATATAAAATGTAGAGCATTGAAGCTCATCGGAAATGCGGCTGAGAAGCGACGTTTTATCTTACTTCTTAACTTGCCACTGTCTTGTCCATGCGCATTCAGCGTGCAATTTATTTAAGAACATTTATATAGCGCTATAAGCACTGTAGTACCAACTATGAGAGAAAAAGTCTAGCAAATCAAAAATCAAATCAAATCAACTTTATTTCAAAAAACCCTGGGGGCACAAGAAAATGCATACACGTACCATTCACACCTGCGGCATCAAACATTACAAACAACAGCCCAAAAGACCCCATAACAGTACACATCAGCATAGTATTACATAGGCTCCAAACAAAAACAACAACAAAAACCAACTAAAACACTTTTTTTTTTTTTAACAGTACTCATCACCATATAGACAGGCACATTATACCATCATGCACATATACACCTTCATACACACACACACACACACACACACACACACACATACATACATACGCACAACACAGTTGCTGGAATTGCACATATGAATCCTTTTTTTTTAAACCGCTAATTAACTTATCTCCATTAACAAATATTGACATATGAAACAAGACAAGAAACTATTAGGACGTAAACTCAGACATGGTGACCAAGATGTGTGAATAATAGAAGAGAAAGAAAAAAAAAAAAAGAAAAAAAAATGTGGTATGAGGTACGTGGTATCAACTAAGGTTCAGAACTCTTTTAAGATAACCTTTATGAAACAAACTAAACGACTGAGAGTTCTTTTATTTTTTGACTGAAATAAGGAATTAAACTTTATTACGTTTGGGTTTTTTAAACAATAATTTGGCAAATAACGTTTTCTAGCATCCTGAAACGTTTGACATTCAAAAACATAATGAAATTCATCTCCTAGAGCTTGGTGGTCGCACTTCGAGCAAAACCTTTCACTATGTGTGATATTTTGGATTCTCCCCGTTTGAATGGGTAATCTATGATTTAATGTTCTAAATTTTACAAAAAACAATAATAAGTTTTCGGGTAACATTTTGAAGTAATCCTCACAAGAAAACATATCTTTATACAATTTATAGTTACTGAATATTTGTTTTTCTTCCAGCTGCGAGAACCACTGTTGGATAAATTGATCTTTTAGGGTGAGTAAAACTTTAGATTTAAACCAGTTTTGTGAAATATTGGTGTGTGGTCGCAGTCGCAAGTTGCCTCCAGCTCAAAGGGTTAAAATGTTAGCGCACTCCGCTGGTTATTGGCTTGCCTGTCTGTTTGTCTCAGCTTCTTGGTCTGTCTTTTATTTGTGTGTTTGTTTGTTTGTACATGGAAGAGCTTTTTTTTATTCGCAGATAGCTGACTTAAATCCTAATTCGCTGTTCATTTTCCCTCGTCACGACTTAACCCTTTCTTCTCGTTAGCACTAACATTGTTTAAAAGGTTGTTTTTAGTGGAGAGGGAAAGGGAGTGAGTGGGTAGGGGTGGGATTGGAGGTGGTTAATGCGCGTCTCAGGCTTGCGGTGTTTTGGGATGCTAAAAGCAACCCTCCTCCATATTTGTCCTTTAGAAAGGGAAGATGTTTTTGTTTTTTAAACCTTGAAGAAAAAAACCAATCTACAGTATCCTTTAATACGCGCCGGTATTAAAGGAGGCTACAGCCGTTATGCATTGCATTAGTTCCAGCACGCGCACGGCTTATGTAAAGAGAGAGAGACAGAGAGAGAGAGAGAGAGAGAGAGAGAGAGAGAGAGAGAGAGAGAGAGAGAGAGAGAGAGAGAGAGAGAGAGAGAGAGAGAGAGAGAGAGAGAGAGAGAGAGAGAGAGACAGAGACAGACAGACAGACAGACAGACAGGAAGACAGACAGACAGATTCAGAGAGACAGAAAATATCGGGGAGGGAGAGAGATAGACAGGAGAGGAAGGCGAAAGGAAGGAAAAAGGGAAAGAACGAGAACAAAAGAAAGAGTGCGCGCGCGTGTGTATAACAACTCTTGTCCCCTAGAAGAAAAAATACCACTAAACAGATATTTATATATATATGTGTGTGTGTGTGTGTGTGTGTGTGTGTGTGTGTGTGTGTGTGTGTGTGTGTGTGTGTGTGTATGTGCGTGCGTGTGTGTGTGTGTGTGTGCGTGCGTGTGCGTGTGCGTGTGCGTGTGCGTGTGCGTGTGCGTGTGCGTGCGTCTGTCTGTCTGTCTCTGTCTGTCTGTCTGTCTGCCATTATGTCTTCGTCGATGTAGACGCTTATGCAATATGCGAAAACATAATTCAGTTCAAACATTTACCATGTCTGCGTTTGCGTGTGCATCTCCACCCAGTCACATTTAGCATATAAAACATTGCTTTGTAGTTCTTCAACATCAACATCATCACCATCATCACCATCACAATCATCATCATATCATCTTCATCGTCATTGATTTCAAGGAATAATATGTCGTAAATTATAACCAAATTCTGCCAAAAAGTAGAAACGTTTAGAACTCTTGTCCCCCAGAAGAAGAAAATACCAATAAACATTAAAACAGACACACGCACACAAGGACACTGAAAATTTGTACATCCACATCAGAATACAAACATGCACATATATATATATGTATGAACACGGGACATTACTCAAAGTTAACGTTAACTGGTTTTGTTTCTGAGGTTCACAAATAAAGACATTGGACACAGAAACGTTTTATCAAAGCAAACTATTCTGCATTTCAAATGCACTAACTTTTCAGTCCTTTGGAGTAGGGGTACGGAGCTGGCTATTCACTGAGATTTTTCTTTCATACTATATATATATATATACTTACAATTTCTAAGACATCGGCGATTTTGGCCAGCTTATCTGATGTTAAATCTTTGAACACAGGAACACTGGAGACAAAAACAACAACAACACCGCATTACAACATTGCAAAAGTACAGTCTAACCTTTTACCAGCTTAAGGGGAGGTGTAGAGGTTGGGATAGAAGCGTGAGGGAGTGAAGAGTCTTTGAATTTGTAACCCTTGTAATCCATTCTTCAGGTTAAGATCTTCTCTTCTGAGGCATATAAGACCGTAAGGCGAGAGCCTGTGGCTTTGTCTGGAGATGCACTGGCCTCGCCTGTCCTTGGTGGGGGTTGTTGGGTGCGTGCTGGTTTCTGAGTGGGGTGTCTTATGCCGGTGGACTCTGCAGTCATGAAAAACCGGCTGGTACACCCATGGGGACATTTCGCAAGGACTCCTTTGTATCGTATCCGATGGTCACCAAGCCGGGAGTAGCTATGTGCCTTGTATACTTAATGTAATGCCCCGTGTGTGCCTGCTCCCCTATTAACACAACACGCACTTCCAAGGCTGGAGCAGAGCTGCTCTCGCGTTGATAGGACAGGTGTGGCTCGTGCATATCTGGGTCCCGTCAGCACCTTCGGGTGTTTCTTCTGGTCAATCATGCAATCACCTTTTCCCGTTTTCTTATTCTTTGGATTTTTTTTTGATTTTTTTTTAATTCTCTCGTGCAAGCATGTGTAATCACACCATCGAGATTGCATGGCTGCGTAAGTGCGCGTGATGGAATCTAGATAGGGCAACTCTGGGTGAAAACATCGGGGTTTCTTGTTCGTGTTTTTTAAAAAACAAATCAGACATTTAATCAATTCAACAATAGTGTTACATTTAGATTATAGTGAAAAACGCATATAAAAAAGGCAAAGTTCAGCTACGAATCTGCATATAGTTTTAAGCACAGACAAACTTACGACAGGGAGTGAATAATATTATGCAGTTTGTGATGCTTGTGAAGTTTTTAACATCACAAGAATGAACGACTCAGACAGTAGTAGGGAACTTACACAAAAAACGTGCAACAACAACAGAAAAGAAGAGGTTTAAAAAACGAAATAGAAAATCATAACAACAATTAGCAACACAACAACGAAGACATTCTTACACACTAAAAGACCTTTTCTTTCCTTTAAACACTTGTGTAAAACACGTATTGTTACTTACTATTTGTTTTGTTGTTGTTGTTATTTGTTCGTTTTTGCTTTCTTTTAAACCGATACAAAGCAAAATCCACGAAAATTGTATTACGGTAATGTTCATAATACACGTTGCTATTTTTGGCCGTTTCTTCATGGCTACACGGGTGATAAAAGCAAGTCATTATTACTAGCATATCGTCGTGCTGCCAAGGGGAAAACAAAAACAAAAAATAGCAACGTGATTCTGCTACCTGAACGTGCGGAGGTGTGGCTGCAAATTGGGATTCGGGATGAGCGACGTGGGAGCAACGCCACTGTACGGCCCAGAAAATGGGTCAGCAAAAAATTTAAAATAATAATCAGGCCACACAAGAAGAGAAGAGGACAGACCCACCCTCTGAGGATCTTGATGTTCTCCTCCCGTCGCTGGAGGCCGGTTTTCATCATGATGGTCTGGAACATCTGCCGATCCAGAACCCATACCTTCACGTCCGTCAGCGCTGGAGTAGAGTCAAGCATCAGGTTAAGGTGAGATCATCAAAAAGACAGTGAACAAAATCACAGGAAACAACATTTGAAAACAAAAAAAATAGCGGAGTTGTTTCATTGAAAATCGTATTTTCTGTTGCGCGGCATTGTTATTTCTACTATATATAGTTCCAAGCTTTAGCTAATTCCATGTATGCACACCAAATCAAGAGGGCATTTTCACTGTTGAATACCTTGCCGTGGATGATCCGTTTTGGGTTTTGATAACATCGCAGCCTCTCCTACGGTCATTTTGATTTTCTTAAAAAAAATATAATAGTAACGGATTCAAAAACTAGTTCTACGCATAACAGCTTTAGATTATAACGTAACGGAGAAGAGTGTCACAATAACATTAGGATGTATGCTAATAACGCAACAGTAATAGTAATGATAACCAAGAATAATAACAATTACATTAAATTTAACAAACGGAAACACCTTTAAGTCAATCACACGCACAGACAAGACAGAGGACAAACAGACATGGCAGATGGACACACATGACATACAAACAGACAAGGCAGATGGACACACATGACATACAAACAGACAAGGCAGATGGACACACATGACATACAAACAGACAAGGCAGATGGACACACATGACACACAAGGCAGATGGACACACATGACATACAAACAGACACAACTTTAGAGAGACAAGGAATGACAATTATCTTCTTCTTCTTCGTCTGATCGCTCAGACAGTTTCCTGTCACAATTAAGAGCGCAGATGCGTCATGCTGCCGTCATGCGCCTAACTAAGAAATAGTTAGGCCCAACAGACAAAAAGCTTTCAGTAAACTTTTCTAGAGCAAAGCCAGGAGAATGGAGCGGTAAGGCAGAAAGATGGAAACATGACAGCAAACACAAAGGGAAAAGGCAAGAGTCAAAGAGAGTGACAGAGTATTATAGGAAGTTACAGGCACAGAAATTTCACCAGAAGGGGGGGGGGGGGGGGACTGTCTGTGCGAACGACCCCCACCGGCAT
Source organism: Phymorhynchus buccinoides (assembly GCA_017654935.2). Classification (NCBI taxonomy): domain Eukaryota; kingdom Metazoa; phylum Mollusca; class Gastropoda; order Neogastropoda; family Raphitomidae; genus Phymorhynchus; species Phymorhynchus buccinoides. The sequence goes on from JAGGCT020001456.1 coordinate 23,448, forward strand.
TCCCACGGGTGCGGTGGGAGGGAATGACACGAAGAACCTACCTTTGACGGAGGCGGTTCGGGTGCAGTTGTAGAGGATGGCCAGCTCGCCAAAGGCCCTGCCGGGGCTCATCTTGCCCAGAACCTTGTCCTCCTTGATCACCTCGAACTCGCCCTCTGTAGAACACACGCGCGCGCGCGCGCGCACACACACATACACACAGACAAACAGAGAGACGGACGAACACGCACGCACACACGTACATACATACAACATACAGCATGTGTGTGTGTGTGTGTGTGTGTGTGTGTGTGTGTGTGTGTTTGTGTTTGTGTGTGTGTGTGTGTGTGTGTGTGTGTGTGTGTGTGTGTGTGTGTGTGTGTGTGTGTGTGTGTGTGAGTGTGAGTGAGTGAGAGTGAGTGTGTGTGTGTGTGTGTGTGTGTGTGTGTGTGTGTGTGTGTGTGTGTGTGTGTGTGTGTGTGTGTGTGTGTGTGTGTGTGTGTGTGTGTGTGTGTGTGTGTGTGTTTGTGTGTGTGTGTGTGTGAGAGAGAGAGAGAGAGAGTATAAATTTGTTCTTTATTTTTGCATATAAATAATGTAATGCTGTATTTGTTGCCACTTTTTCGCTGGTTTTATTTTTTTTTCCTTGTCATGTTTTGCCTAAAGGCATGGTGTTCAAAAGCTCTCTCAGCTTATCCAATTTCCCTCATTTTAAAAAAAGTTCGAATTCGCATTCTCTCTCTCTCTCTCTCTCTCTCTCTCTCTCTCTCTCTCTCTCTCTCTCTCTCTCTCTCTCTCTCTCCTCAGTCCCCAAACCTCACCAGCGGCCACATAGACGTGCTGTCCGGGCTCGCCCTCCTTGATGATGAAGCAGCCCCGGCGCACGGCCTTCTCGTACATGCAGTCCACCACCTCGCGGATCTGCACCGTGTCCAGGTTCTTCAGGAAATCGTTGTCCAGCACAGCGTCCTTGATCAGCTGCTTGGACCTGGTAGAGGGGAGGGGGGGGGGGGGGCAACGAGCCAGCAAAGAATAATTCATTAAGCAAAACAATATATATATATATTAATTAAACAGGCACCCTGATGGATGAGTTTTTGTAAGAAACACGTCCAGATCACCAGTCCGAGTGTGGCTGCCCACGTGGCGGGGTATTCAAAAACGGTCACACACGTAATGTTCTCATCCCTGGCTGGTGCATGTGTACCATAGTGTTCAAGTGTTTCGGTTGTTGGGGTGATCCCTGGAGTCTTTAAGCCAGGATAAGACAACGACAACAACAACAACAACAACCACCAGGAAAACACCCTTTACAGAGATTCCAACACTCACTTTGCTTTGATTTCCTAGAAATCAAACCGTCAAATCGGCGATTCCTCCTTGGCGGAGGTGCTGGAAGTCAAATTCTTTCACCCAAAGAGAAGGCGTCTCTTTTCTAATGGCCGCCTGCGTTTAGACCAAATCGTTTGCCCGAAATTCTCGCTATACAAGCCTTTCTAAAAACTTTTATTTATCATTTTATACAGTTTATCTAAAGGAGTTTCGCTCACAACAAAGGAAATAGCTCCTTTTTG
>JAGGCT020001457.1:0-25000 GCA_017654935.2 Phymorhynchus buccinoides
TGAGTCTGTTTCTTGGCTATTGCCACATCTAATAGTAAATTCACGGTAAAAAGGCAAACCTGTTACAATTAGTTTGTCAGAATTAGTCCTATTCTTCGTCGATTGCTCAGACATTTTCCTGTCATATGAGCGCATATGCCTCATGCTGCCGCTATGCACCTAATTAAGAAATAGTAAGGCCCAGCATATCCGTCTTTGGCTGGAGAAATGTTTTGTAAAAGTTTCTAGATAAATGCAGGAGAATGGGCTAGTAAGGCAGAAATATGGCAGATGACAGTAAACAAAGGGAAAAGGCAGAGTCAAAGAGAGTGACTAATTGGACGAAGGTGTAACTGTAAGCACAAAACACCCAGAAGGTGGGGTACCTATTTGTACGAAAGACATCCCCCCGGTATCCCAACGGGGGAGTGTGTGTGTGTGTGTGTGTGTGTGTGTGTGCGTGTGTGTGCGTGTGCGTGTGCGTGCGTGTGTGTGTGTGTGTGTGTGTACGTGTGTGCGTGCGCGTCCAGAATTGAACATAACAGCATTATCGTTATCAAGTTAACATTATCGATTAGTTCTAAAAAGATTGTCATGATCTCTGCCAATTGTTGCTCAGCAGCTTCTGCGGTGAAATCCGCTTCCATTTATGACCCACATCTTTTGTCTTCAGTCAGCATCAATTAAAGAGAAAGTTAATTTTGTGAGGAACGATGTTGGAAGCATAATATATATTGGGGCAGTTCATGTCCCAAGTAGCCTACAGAGCCTAGTAAACTTGTTTTGCGTTCGCTTAATATACAGAACAAATGCGGCTTAACAGTAGTATTTTAAAACCGAAGCGATGGTATATTTATAAACATTGCGCATGTGAGCTCAAATCAGTGGCACCATTATCTGACGGCATCGACAGAAAGCTAGACTACATATTTCAGTTACTTGCCACAAAGATGCCTAATCTATTCTCTCTGCTTGTTGGGAGTGCAGAATCAGCCGAACGTTTCCATTAATTGTTTGTGCTTTAAACCAATGTGTTGAACTTGTTCTTCAAGTGGTTTTCCCGTTCGTTGTTACTCTGCACAACTGCATGGAAACAAAACCGTGGGTGCCTTTACTTTGTTGTGTACATGGTGGTGGATCTTCTCCACCAAACACACGAACATACACGCGCGCACGCACACGCACGCACACACACACACACACACCAGGGCTCCTACGGACCCCCATTTGGGGGTCTATGAAGTACTATAATTCTAAAGGACCCTCTAAAAGAATGTGCAGGGGGTCCCAGGGATGCACTAGAAAATTCTTTTTAGCGTTCACAATGCCATTTGGACCCCCTATCCCTCTTCCAGGACCCTCTATATTGTAAGTGAAGGGATCCCTGGGACCCCTTGTTTTGCGGGATGATTGAGAGCCCTCACACACACACACACACACACACACACACACACACACACACACACACACACACACACACACACATTCTTCATAAGCATGCACAATCATGAAGTGAACACTTACCTTTATGTTTCGACTTCTTTTTCTTTGAACTTGACCGACGTCGTCCTGATGATTTGGATCTACTCGAACCAGAGCTGGACCTCCGTCTTTTCTTGCCTCCCCCCTTACTATCTTTCTTGTCTCCCCCCTTACTGTCTTCCGACTCACCCTCTTCGTCTCCTTTCTTGGAGCGAGACCTCCTCTTTTCCTTATCATCTTTTGTCTTGTCCTTATCATCTTTTGTCTTGTCCTTATCATCTTTTGTCTTGTCCTTATCATCTTTTGTCTTGTCCTTATCATCTTTGTCCTTGGCGTCGCCACTTTCCTGTTCAGATTTGCTCTCTGAGTCAGTAGTATCACCTTTCTTTGACTTCTTGGACTTTTTGCCCTTTTTAGCTGCTTTCTTACTCCTATGTACTTGTCCAAAAAATCCTGACCGTTGATTTTTTGAAGTTACTGATGACTTTCTTTCATTTTTTGCATTAATGTTTTGGTTTACATCGTGGGACTCATCACTTTCCTGAACATCACCTGAGGCATCGTCGTCTTCATCGGTGGGATTGTTTGTGGAAATATTGCCCTCACTGTATGAGGTAGAGTCTACACTACTGATGCTTTCCGATTCTATCAGATCTGTCTCGGATGATTGTGCGGATGATGAAACATTCTCTATGGCGGAGTCTTCGCTCGTCTCTTCTGAGGAACTGCTGGAAGAGTCATAGAGCTCTTGCGCGGAAGAGGTTGACCGGCTCTCCGATTCGCTGCTACTGAGATCAGTCTGGCTTTCGAGTAAAGGATCCTCGCAACCTCCTCCACTGTCGGATTCTTCCAGGGTCTCCTCAGAAAAGGGGATGTGGACGATCGTGTATGGATAGGTGGCACTGAACTGTTGTCCCGGCCCATCTTTCCGCCTGTAAGGAAGGAGGGGGAGGTCTCTGTGAGAGGGGTGTCTGCTCAAGTCTGAACTGGGAGGTGGAGGAAATGTACTGGTGGCCTGGTACGATAGTCTGGCGTATGGCGCAGCACCTCGACCATCCTCACTCATCCTGAGGGCCCCCCGCGCAACCCCATCACCCCTCTATCAGGGCATCTGCTCACAAAGACAATAGGCGAGGTTAGCGTCTTTTCGGAACAAGGAGAAAAGGGGGACATCCCGCTATCGTTTACGTGTCGATGACACTACCAAGATAAAGCAGTACGGTTATCACTACGTATCGATAACACTACCGGGCTAAATCACTGCGACAACTAAGGGATAGGGTTAGGGTTAAAATAGGGGTACACTTAGGTAAGGAATAGGGTTCGGTTACCGAAAGGGTTCGGGTTAGGGTTAGTCTGTCGGAATTTAAAAATATAAAAAAATAACATTGTGGCGGTACCATAGCCGATGAGGTTTAACCGAGGCGTGCTTACCGCTACACCTACCTGCATTGTTAAAAAATCGGAACTTTACTGGAGTTGCACTGCCTCCGGGCATTGCCTCCAGTATTGTTCGCACCTTCTTAGTATCTACAAATGTCCCACATGTGTCTGTTCCAGGCCGGGAGGACGTAAAACACCATTTTTCGTGAATTCTGTCGGAATTCAAACTGACAGATTGGCACAGTCATCATCAATTGTTCTCTATATGGGTAGTAGTGGTAACAGCGGGTAGCTATTTTGATGCGTAGCGATAGCGCTACGCACGCGAGAAAAGCACACGGGCGCTGACGCTGCTTAGAATGCATCATACAGTGAATTCAGGAGAACGGGTAGGACTCATGCTGTTTTATAGGGAGCATAGCTTTATTCCCACATGTCGCTGGTCCCACAATAAATGTTCTATCCATAATCCATAATACGACTAGTCTCGCATACCGATATTCCCACAAAATGTCTCGTTTGTGTCTGTCAAACCCAGACAAACGCATGCCGCCGCCCCCCCTCCACACACACACATACACACTCTCTCTCTCACGCACGCACGCGCACACACACATGCCGGCCTAAGTGGGAAACTAGATCTATGGTTTGTCTCCATGTATATACAGTGGAACCTCCCTTATACTAAGACCTTCGAATGTAATCCAAAATGAGGTCTTCTAAGGGAGGGGTCTTAACTGGGAGGTAATTTTAATACTTACAAAGAAGGACAATGTCTCAGAGAGGTAGGTCTTATGTGGGAGGGAGTCGTACGATGGGAGGTCTTATAAGGGAGGTTCCACTGTATAGCCCATGTTAATACATGTATAGACACAACACAGAAAGTGTGAGGAAGTGTGCACAGGTCAATTCAATCATGTTCTAAGGGTAGACTAAAGGGGCTGATTTGACTACACGTGTATGGGGATCTACAAACATAGTGAACGAAACGAGCAGAATTCCATCAGCCATGCCTCACAAATGTCGCAGTGGGGTGGTCGTACGACTGCGGTTGGACATGTGGATCGGCCCCTTAACTTCAGCCAGGCAATCTGAACTGAAATTGTTCGCACCCATAATTCTTGTAACTTGCATTTTCTTTGAACCGTTTTCTTCTTTTTCTTTCTTTTAGCCATTCTACATCATCCTATTGACGGTTATGATGCATTGCAAATAGGGGTTTCCTGTATAATAAAAAAAATAATTAAAAAAACATGTGGGGAGTAAGCGCTGCCCAGATGATCAGCTCCAGGGAAAGGGAAGTGAGGGGGGAAGAGGGTATGGGGGGGGAGGGAGGGGGGTTAAATCTGGGCTTTGAAGACCTCCACCGAGGCAGATGTTATTGCCTCAGGTGGAAGGCTGTTCCACTCACACACAACCCTGGGGAAGAAAGAAAACTTCCTGTAATTTGTTTTTGTTGCCGGAAGTAGATTATGCTGCTGTGTGTGACAGTCTTGTCTGGCGTGATGGTGGATGGGGGACAGGCCTGTGCTGGGTGTTCAATTACAGCATTAAAAAAATCTAATCTATGTTTACCAGCCGCAAAAGCGAAGCTGGTAATGTTTTCAGAGAATTCTGCTTGTGTTCTTGGCTATATCTGACTACGTATCTATCTGACTATGTGAACACGATAACGTTTGAACGGAGGGGGCCCAGGAGGCTCAAATTTTGCATGCGGTAGAACATCTAGGCCAATTTCGAAAAGGAAGGTCATTGGTCGAAGGTCAAGGTCACTGGAGCCGAAAATGCTGCCGAGCACCTGGCGCGATATCGTTTGAACGGAGGGATCTTGGATCCTCAGATTTTGCATTCTGGTAGGTACTTAGGTGATCAAGGCCATGTTCAAAAATGAAAGTCATTGGTCAAAAGTCAAGGTCACTGAAGCCGATAATGTCAGTATGTCTGTCAGTCTGTCTCTCTCTCTCTTTTACTCTTGTGAAATAAAGGTTCGTTACCAGCTGCGATGAGAAGCACTGCAGCCGAAAATACTGCCACGCGGCTGGTGATCTAGCGAAGAAACACTCTTGACTCTAGTTTTAAAAGATATGTTTACCGTAATAATAGCACTGACTGCGACCATCTCTTAGTCGGTAACCCTCTTACCAACTCAACTTTTGTCATTTAAAAAAAGATCAAGACAACTACTTCACTTGATCAATAGATCTACTTGATCAGCACAGAAATTGGACTGGAACTTAGAAATTAGCGAAAATATCAACGGCGTTCAAATCGCTACCTTTTTAATAAATCTCATAATTTCTTGCAGTTATTTGGTGGATTCTAAAAGGCATCGTTTCATATTTTCTGCTTTGACTTACCGTTTGCTCTGATTATGTTTAATTTTAAGTATATTCAATGTATTACACCAACTTGCCCATGAGAACAGTCCATTTTAGACTGATAAAATGACGTATTTTGTAATCTAGTTCTACGTCAGAAATTTTCCTCTCGACAAGAACCCGGATTTTAAACCACGTTTAGCGCATTTTAAAGACCAACTGGTAGGTTTATTGTAATGAGAAAACTTACCAGATTTAATATTCTTTTAATTATAATGTGGAGATAACATCTTCTTACACACAGAGGCTCAGAATCCCCAAAATATCAGCCCCGTTTTTTTCATTATTTATTCACGTACAACAACAACAACGCGCTGAATCTTGATAGAAATCAAATCAAAGCGCGCACACACGTTAGCATTCAAAGCGCATTCAAACACAAACGCAATACAAAGCGAACAAACACGGATAACATAAATGGAATATAGCAGAAACAGACCTAATGGCAAGAGAGAGAAGAGAAAGAGAGAGGAGCTTTAACGTACACTTGAAAAACTAAAATAAATATAGTCCTACGCCTACAAGAGGAGCTTTAACGTACACTTGAAAAACTAAAATAAATATAGTCCTACGCCTACAAAAAAGAAACAAAAAACCTGGCTTTACGGTAGACATTAGATCTATCGAGTGCGACTGTGATCACAAAATCTAGAATATAACTTAATGATTATAAAGGTAGCCTAGAACAAGTCATGCCCATTCAACGGCGAATGGACCGATAATGTAAGCTTACTGTGCATAAAAGTTATGTTTGCATATTATGGCTTAGACACACACACACACACACACACACACATACACGCACGCACACACGCACACACACACACACACACACACACACACACACACACACACACACACACACACACACACACACACACACACACACACACACACACACACACACGCACACACACACATACACACACACACACACACACACACACACGCACACACACACACACACACACACACACACACATGAGATACCCTAGCTCCTCCTAAGCTTACATCTGTTAGACCCAGCGCGCATAAATTGATTCAGTGACTTCTTCTGTAGTGATTTAGCCTGGTAGTGCTATCGATACGTAGTGATAGCGGGATGTCCCCGGTAATCGGCAATTATTGACATGCTGACAGTTACATTGACTTGCAAAAAAAATCATGAGCTTGCACATCGAGTTGTCTAGGTCTAATATCACACTCACTTGGTCCCATAAATACAGTAGATCTAGATCTACTAGGGCATGGTCAGCCCATTCACGTGTACGCTAACTGACCAGACATGTAGAGATATAAGAACAGAATCATATCATTGTTCCCACACACCGCTAGTCCCACACACCGTTGCTTTTGCGTGTGTGCAACGCGCATGTAGTTAAATAATATATGGGTGTGGGTGTGTATGCACCTACGTGTGCGCACGCATGCATTTATCTGGGTTTATTGCTAGAGCTGGGTACCCGGTATTATACCGGTATTTATTCGACGAACCGGTATTTTGCACCGGTATATACCGACTGGTTTGCTGGTAATTAACTTTTTGATGACACATAAAAGAGTTGTCCCACAAAGGCCAACGGCTAGGTGTAACTAAGAAACCCTGTCTAAATAACCTTATAATCTCTCTCTCTCTCTCACACACACACACATATAGGCCTACACACGCGCGCGTGCACAAACACGCATATACACAGTCACACACACAACCCCTTCTATCGCCCCCCTCCCTCCATAGACACACACACACACACATATCTCTCTAACACCTACATATGCCTGTAGTACTACACATAGGCCTACACACGCGCGCGTGCACAAACACACACACTTACACACAGTCACACGCACAACTCCTTCTATCGACCCCCTCCCACCTCCCCCAGACACGTCCAGAAGTTTATTCTGTGCTGGAGAACATCACTTAAGGACTGAGAAAAAGACAACTTTAAAAATTAATATGAGAACAGAAATGTTTAATTGTTTTCTCAAATGACTTTTAGCCATTGGTTGACATTAGCTCAAAGCCAATAGCAAACTGCCGTTATGACAGATATTCCACCACTTTCGATACAATGTTGATAAACGTTGTCTACGTCGGTACGTTACAACCGTACCGGTAGGCCTACGTCACAACCGTACCGTTTTAACACATACCGGTATTTTCGGTATTACCGGTTCGTACCGCCAGTTGGCTCCCCTACAACAGGATATTGTCAACCAATTATATATAGGCCTACGCCTGTTAGAGTAAACCTACAGTCCTTGGCGTAGTTTCGACCATCATCTTCATCAATCAGCACACAAAAATATCTTACATTGCTTGTCAACTACGTGGCCTTAGTAGTATGCCCATGGTGCAAATGGGCCCAAATCAGCAGGATCCGTAGGTACCTTGGAGCAGTCTTTTGATAGACGTGACCTAATGGAGGGAGGGTCTGACCGTCGCTAATCGCGAATACAACTGTTACTATACTCTATTCACGATGGCGACGGTCTGACGTTGGCTCCGCGACAGGACCATTATTGCGTCAGCAGAGGGATCAGTAGGTGGGGTCTTGTATTGTATAAATAATGGTTTGTTCTAGTCACAGAGACTTTGCGAAGCTGATTCGGGCTGCTCCCACCTGAGAGCGCGTCGCCGCAAGCGCAGCACCACCTTTTGGGGTGGGTGGGGGGGTGTTGAGGGATTTAGGAAACCTAGCTATCAATTTGGTCATACCCAGCAACGGGATTTCTCTGCTCTTATCGATTTTTAACTTCCGTGGGATTTTTACGTGCGTAAAGCTTACGGGTTAGACTTGCCTTAAGTCCCTATCCGAAGGACTCGAAGTTCAGTTCGATTTTCCCCTTCGAACTGGAAGGGAAGGTCGAGGCTGGGATTCAAACCCCGGGTAATTCACGCGTTAATTTGACCACGCAAACGTCTTAACCATACAGCCTTTGACCACCCTGCCACCTTCCTTCCCTTTGTGTGCGTTACATCGGCTCCACTAGACTCCAAAGATGTGACTGCACTGCTCTGCAGCTGTTAGCTAGCCTTTAGAAGTTAAGTGTCTCCTCAAACGAATGCATCTTGATTATTAATTAGACATTGATTGCTTCCAAGGGCTGCCGGTCCTGTTGGGGCTGAGACCCGTGAAATGGGCATGTGGCTGTGAAATCAATGATACAATGCTAGGAATTAGCAGCGTGAGAGCAAGCCTGCCAAATCGTCACGCTTATTAACATAACTGCCACATTCAGACTTGGTAGTTTTTTGTGTGTGAAAACAGCTGCATGTAGGCCTAATGAACACCAGAATTGGGTTTTCGCACATGTTCGCAAATAAGCTTGGCCATGTTCATAGATCCAAAATAATCGCTGGCATAATTGTGTAGGCCTAAACTGGCTCAAAACATAAGCGTAGTTAGGTTTTCTTTCTTCTTTTTTTTATATTAAAACTGCAAACATGAGACAGGTAATAAAATAAGCATGACTAAATTTCAGTGAAGCAACATTTCGATGGCTTGGAGTCAAAACGGACTATGTTTAGATAGTCCTTTGACGTATTATTGGATTTATTACAAAAACTAAGAACTTGTATCAATGACTGCCGAAATATAAAAAGGGGGTTTTGCTTTTTATATTTCAGCAGTCTTTTGTTTTATACAAGTCTTTTGTTGGCTACACCACAGACCTTTTGATGGGACTGCCGTGAATGCGTTAAGACACATTCTTGTAATTCTTTAAATTGCGACTCCGTGTACAGTGAATGTATTACTATATATATTAGCTTGACGTGTGTGTGTTGTGTACATGCGTGAGCGTTTGCGCGTTCTTACCTGTGCACTATGTTGTTTGGATGGTACATATTGTGTTTGCTTTGTGATTTTGTGTTAGGCAACAGATCTCGGTTGTGCTCTTTTTGTTTGTTTGCTGTTGTTTTTTGCCTTCGTCGATATTGTACTTTTTTTTCCTTTTTTTTAATTTTTTACTGTACATGTACCTCTCTATTAGTGTTTGAATTAGTCTAGTATGTTGTTGGTTTTCTTTTTGTTCCTGTGTGCGCGCGTGCGTGCGTGTTTGTGTGTGGAGTGGGTGGTGGTTATTTCTATCAAAGAATATTCCATACAATTCAAGAGATTAGCCTATAAATTATGCGTTATCATTCGGATACATTATTGTAGGCTAGTTTTTGTTCTCATTAAAACAAATCTAAATTAAGAATATGCGTTTACCTTCTCTGTTTCGTCTATATCTCTTGGAAGCATTGTTCAAATGGTTCATTTGGGAAATATGGTTACAACTAGGCCAAGAAAATGATGTTGTTGGCTTCCTTCTGTCTTGTGAGTCGATGGTGTTGGGCTGTAAAGAACATGTCGTAAGTGACAAGTATTAAATTGTAAGCAATTTACAGCGTGACAATAAACTTTTCGTCGCTCGTGCATTGAACAGCATTGCTGAAAGAATGGTCATTGGTTTCTGATAAACTTTTGTTTTACATTGAAGGTGTATGGTTTTAAGTCACACACACACACACACACACACACACACCACGCACGCACGCACACACACACGCACACGCACACACACACACACACACACACACACACACACGCACGCGCACGCACACACGCACGCACACAAACACACTAAAACACCCACCAACACCACCAACAGACAAGTGTCAAGAAAAAAGCTTGAGTTTCGTGCCAACACGATAATACGAAATCAATACATCACATCGATCATTCATAACATCTAACAAGTTGATGCACTCTCGATTTATTACAAAAAATCATTTTGAACTATGAAAACATTTCTTGGCAACTCAATTACTAAAAACACGCCCTTTCAAAGTTGCAAGTAAGTTACACATATTAAACAGTCTGTTCCGAGTATGACGAGTATTAGGGGGTGGGGGTGGGGGGGTTGTCACACAAAAAAGAAGAAGAAGAAATTAAACTGCTCTGCTATCGAAGGCCTGCTTCCTTTGTAGCATTTAATTAAGACTTCAATTCAACGTGTGGGTGTGGTTTTGCCAAAGGGATTAGACGAAAGACAGAGACAATAATGAGGCCATGTTATACTGTCTTTTTTGTCACAAACGAATAGCGACACGAGGCTTCTCTGGGTTGCAAACTGCTATTGTTTTGGGTTTTATTATTTTTATTTTTAGATAGGCTATTTTTTTTTAATATTTCAAATATTTAGGACAGTCATGTCATTTGTTATGAACTGGGACACACCACAGCTAATAATTGAGGACAATATCTCGAGTTACTGTGGATGCATTCTAAATAAAAAGCGATTAAAAAGCAACAAAATCGAGGAGAATTTCAGAGAACAAGTGTTCCACCGGATCCCTAGTTAGGCTATGGGAAATAGGCTAAATCTTCTCAACAACAGAATCGGGGAGAATTTCAGAGAACAGGACAGTGTAGGCTAAATCTTCTCAACAACAGAATCGGGGAGAATTTCAGAGAACAAGACAGTGTAGGCTAAGTCTTCTCAACAACAGAATCGGGGAGAATTTCAGAGAACAAGACAGTGTAGGCTAAATCTTCTCAAAAACAGAATCGGGGAGAATTTCAGAGAACAAGACAGTGTAGGCTAAGTCTTCTCAAAAACATCGGTAACGGGCAACATCAAGCGAGGGTCTCCGGTCAGTGGAGCCAGGCTGCAACAGGGATGGAGATCAGCAGAGGGAGCAGGCTCCACCTCGGAGCCAGGGCACCTCCACCTGCAGCCACACACAGCAAACGGGTCCAATAATTTCTCTCGAAAAATGTGTAAAGCGCTCTGAGGATGATTTTTTGTTATCATCGAAGAGCGCTATAGAAGCTTTATTTATTATTATTATTATTTATTAATAATAATTTGAACATTGCACTTAACGGATTCAATTGCTTATCTCATACTTCGGCACTTTTTTTGTTTGTTGTTGCAATAATTAAAACAAACAGATTCGGTCTTTATTTAATGTCACAAGTTTGGATAAAGTTAATATGATCCTACAAAACGTTGCTTGTATAATTTGATAAAACTGTTTAATAATAATAATAATAATAATGGGAATTTATATAGCGCTCTTTCTCACATGAGCTCAGTGCGCTTTACATTGATAACAAGAACATTAAAGGCAAACAAATAATTAATCATTAGAAAGTAAAATAAGCACGATGCTTGCACGCAACGTTCTCTTACTTCCTTACACACACACACACACACACACACACACACACACACACACACACACACACACACACACACACACACGCGCGCGCGCACGCACACATACACACACATGCATGCGCACACACACACTCACACACAATTAATTATACAAGAGTAAAATAGTAACAATATGAACATTCTAAGAAGAAACATAGAGACCACATTCACATTCTCAATCAAGTTTGAATACAATACTGCAACTTGAAATAAAATCATACTGCCATCGACATACCAATTACATGACTAATTATAATAGACAAATTTTGCAAAAACAAAAATACCCTTCTACCTCATTTACAAGCATTTAAAGTTTACAAGACGTAGACATTCTACATACAAAATACGAATCATAAAATAATTGTAAATACATTTTTTACAAGATTTCTGCAATAAAACGGACCCCTCCCCTCACACACACACACACACACACACACACACACACACACACACCTCACACACAAACACTAATCAATCATAATATGTCCGAAACAAGTGAGTTTTAAGGGCAGAGCGAAAGGCGGAGATAGAGTCAGATGAGCGGACATGTTGTGGGAGGGAATTCCATGTGAGTTGTGTGATGGTAGTTTTTTTCCTAATTTTTCTGAAAACTGCAAAAAGTGAGGCACGTAAGGTAATTATCGAATAAGCGTGATAGATCAAAGTCGGTTTCAGTGCACTACAAATTGGATGAAAAAAATATCTTCGTGATTTTCATTGCACGTCTATTTAGCGTACAAAACAGAGTTATAAAAGACCACAATATTTATTTATTTACCTCGATTTAATATAGTCGTATGATGCATGCTTACCAGTTACAATTAACCTAACTATATTAAAAAAAAGCATCAGTCATATTTATTGTGATAATCACCATTGTCATCATATTAAGGATTCTTTTTCAAATCAGAATTTCATAGATCGTAAATGGCTAGTTTCATCCACCAATACAAACAAGAGGCAAAAGTTTTAACACGACAACAAAAACAGATTAAGTCAAACTGAAAAACATCAAAATGAAATAAGCATGCAAAACCATAAAGTGTGTCAGAGAGTGTGTAGGGGCCTAGTCATTATCTATCTTGCAAAAATATATAAACTTGGGATTTAATTTTAAACAGAGAAACGCACACCAATCATCTACTAAACAAATCAATCAAGTGAAAGTTGAGCTTTACAAAGTAGCTCACTTTTCAATACTCTGCATTATCTAACTCTGACGCATGTTTTGGGATGGTGATTTTTGTCCTAGTCCATGTACTGCTATGATTTTAAGCTTAGAATTAGACTATAATTATAATGTTAATCAATCCAGCTCGTAAGACTACTCTTTCGGCAGCCTTTTACTCGCCGTGTTTGCTCGTCTTACTGGGGGGAGGGGGGAGGGGGGATTTTACTTGTTTTCTTTCGACATACGTACGTCCACAGAACGTCAGTATATAATTCGTATTATAGATGTTTAGTAAAACTAAGGAAAATACGGCTATTCAATTGTTTCCTCTTCCAAACTATTATTATATGTGTCTACCCAGCAATTTATGTTTCTGTTCGAATGTTTCTCAATAGAATGGTGCAAAGATGATCTGACATATTTTCAGATTGATGCAGGATTGGATTTGATTACTAATAAATTTGGTCTGAATTGCTTACATGAAGTTATATTTCATCTCATATTTGTTGTAATTGTACATGCGTGTAAAATAAACCTGTAAAACTAAAAGTTAACGCAATAAGTGTATAAAAGTAGGACCTTCTTCGCTTCTTACTAATCCTTTTATTTGACAATCCAGCATCGATAAGACAATAGCTTTATAATCTTGTCTCTCAACTTTTGATTACAATTTTTGTTTTTACATGATTTTGCTCCAGTCCCATCAACTATTTTTATTCTTCTCCTTTTCGTTTTTGTTTTGTTCTGTGAAAGCAATATTGCTACGCAAGTTTGAAGCATGTAGCCTGTTCTCTTCGGTAACGCGAAAACCAACAAGAACAAAACCATCAACGCTAAACAGATAATAATGACACAAATGATGACGATGATGATGATAAAGATGTTGATGATAAATCGAACACTAAGAGGGGCATGCGGCAAATAAATGTTAGAACTGATTGAGTTTACCGTTGTTGCCACCGCCTGTTACAAGTTTCATATAATGACTATTAATTTACACAGCGAGAACCAGAGACAAACTAAGAAAATACATGTAGAATATAATATTATGTTCACACTGAAGCCAATGTAGACTAATGCTCCCAAAAAACACATCTCTCTCATGACTCTTTTTTAAGGGTTTGCATACAGAACTACCACATCATCTGCCCTCTTTACTGAAGAGTTTTCATCGATACAGGCATACATATAGACAAGTCAACACAGAAAGAGAGGTAGATAAAGGCTCTGAGTCTAGATACGTTAGTCTGTTTTAGCCTTTTCCCCTTTGACTCACACCGACAGAGACAAACAAAAACAAAAAGGGAGAAATATAAAGGCTTTGAGAGATAGGTTGTTCTGCTACATGTACTTAGCGTTAAGGGCCAGTCACACGTCCACTAAAATCGAACGACTGTACGATACGATTAGATCACGTGGTCTCCAAGAACAAAATGATTATCGCTTCGAGATCACGTGATCGAATCGTATCGTACAGTCGTGCGATTTTAGCTGACGTGTGGCTGGCCCTTTAGTGTTAGTCTTCTTCTCTTGACTCAAACAAAACACCCACAGACAAACCGGCACAGAAAGAAGGATATAAAGGCTTTGAGAGAGATGTCAGCCCGTTAGCCTCTTTTCCGTTGGACTCATACTGACAGACAGACACAAGCAAATGGACAAATATAAAGGCTTTGAGAGGAGAGACGTTAGACTTTGACTCAGACAGACAGACAAACGAACAGACAGAGACAAATATAAAGGCTTTGAGACAGAAGTTAGGCTTTGTCAGCTTTGACTCAGACAGACAGACAGATGAACAGACAAACAGAGACAAAGATAAAAACTTTGAGAATTATGTTGGCCTGTGTTTTATTATCATAATTCTCTTGATGTACGATTGATACGTATATATATATATACGAATGCACCCCCCCCCCCCCCCCCTTTGGGATACCGGTGGGTCTTCCATACAAATAGTTCCCCCACCTTCTGGAAGTTCTGTGCTTGTAACTTCCTCTAATCTGTCTCTCTCTTTGACTCTGCCTTTTTCCTTGCTTTGTGTCAACTACTACTTATGATTTCTGGCCCATTCTCCTGCCTTTTTTTCAAAAAAATCTTCTCCTTTGAGCTCCTCCGAAATCAGAATGTGTCGGCTAAATGCAACGAGGACACCAGTGAAAACTGGAAAATGGACACATACGTATCCATTGTGGCCTTACAGCCCGGGGACGCAGAAGAAGAAGAATACAATCACTTACTACTGTACGTGTATATGTGTTTTATTCATGTGTCTGGTTTCTTGTTTCATTTTGCTTAAACAGTGTTTATAATGTGTATGTGGAAAAGGGTGGTGGGTGGGGATGAACGGGATGAACGGCGTGAGCTTTTAAAAAAAATTTAAATATATATTTCTTCCTATTGTTTTGTAATGTTTTCGTTCTTGATTGTTTTCTCTCCTAATATTTGTAAAGCGCTCTGAGGATGATTTTGTTTTCATCGAAGAGCACTATAGAAGCTTTATTTATTATTATTATTATTATTATTATATTTATCCTGTGTTAATTGTTGTTGTTCTTTTTCTTCTCCTTAGGCAGCCAACTTCATCACATTGTTATTGCAAAAAAAATCGTCAAAGAAAAAGTTCAATAAAATAACAGTTGGAGCCTGTGTTGATCTTTATCCCTTGGACTCCTAATAACACAGTCAGACCGACAGTCAAACTCACACACAGAGAGGAAGAACGTGTTTCTGAGAGATATAGGCCGACATTAACCCACGTTAGCTTAGCAAACGAGCACACGAGTCATAGATCCAGCTAGTTATCAGGCCTGTTTCAGATTTCAGGAGAAAGGAGGAGGTGGTGAGGAAGGGGATGTTACCGCTTTCATCATCCCGTGAGGCCCCCACGGTCATCTTTGCAGTGAGAACGTCCTTCTTCTCTTGACTCAGTTGACTGGTCTGCTGCTCGCTCAATCCGTTCGCCATGTTCGTGCTCAGCATCCCCAGCTGCTGCAGCGAGAAAGACTGCAACACAGGAGACAGTGTATGGTTATTAGCCTGCATAAGTTACTATAAAGTGAAAAGTCTCCCTATGGGTCAGAGAGATAGAGAGATATACATAAAGAAAGAGTGTGTATACACTTGTGTAACATTTTATCACATTCTGTTTCAGCCTTTATTTTGTTGGTGTTTTTTTGTTTTGCGAAAACCACTAATTATCAGGCATGCAATTAACCACACATGATAGCACCTCTCAAAGCTATCAGGCAGCAGACCAACACGCAATGAGGCTTTGTACTGAACATTCTCTGCTGCTGACTTGTGCACTGAAACGCGCACGCCACTTATATAAAATTATCGCTGTTGCAAGTCACGAAGAAGTAGTACTTTGACTGAAAATTCTCTGCCCCTGAATCGCACTAGATGACACGGTTGATTCAGTCATAAAAGGATCACACTTGTGCGTCGCCAAGAAGTAGTATAATGCCCCATTAATCACAAAAGCCAGCCCCCATCAAAACATCTTAACTATCAGGCATAAGACCAGTATGCAATTGATCACACAAGCCAGCACCCCTCAAAACATATAAACTATCAGGCAAAAGACCAGCATGCAATTCATCACACAAGCCAGCACCCCTCAAAACAAGACCGGTGTGCAATTAATCACACAAGCCAGCACCCCTCAAAACATCTTAACTATCAGGCAAAAGACCGGTATGCAATTAATCACACAAGCCAGTACCCCTCTAAACCTGTCAGGCAAAAGACCAGTAAGCAATTAATCACACAAGCCAGCACTCCTCAAAACCTGTCAGCAAAAGAATATCACAATAAGCCAGTAGGCCTACCCCTAAAAAAAACCGGAAGCCAGCAGCACTGAAAACATGACCTCCAGGGTAGAATATTATTTTCTTTTTATTATTAAAAAGAAAAGAAAATATATACAAAAAATATAGAATAGGTCGCCAATAAAATTAAAAACCCCACTTGTGAGCCCTTGTGAGCCCTTGCGCGTACGACATAAACAACAAGCATGCACGCGAGCATGCACAATAAATTTGACGCCTTAGAGTCAAAAGGGACTATCTCCAGATAGTACATTGACTTATGATGGAACTTATTGATAAAACTAATAACTTGTATAAAAAAAAAGACTGAAGAAAATTAATATAAATACTATAATCCATATTTCATATATTACTTCCAGTTTTTTAGATAAACACATTAGATGTGGAAACTTCATGCGCTAATCCGTAAATAAGTAAAAGAAAGAAGGAAAAAATAAGCGCACGGAAATCTGTACGCTTATTTTTTCCTTCTTTTGTTTTCCTTATTTATGGATCAGCGCGTGCGGTTTCCGCGTCTAATGTGCATGCATCCTTTAAGGCACCAAGTATCAAACGCACGCACACACGACTATTGTTTCTTTACCTCGATGATTTGCTTCGGTAGCTCAGCAATAACAGTAGGTCGGATGGCGGCTATCTGGTCCCCTGACAGACTGGAGATGGAGACGGGCTGCAGTGAAGCTGCCCATCGACAGAGAATAACATTAATATCAAAGGGAGGTGAACAAAATACCCATAGTGGTCAAACACCCAGTGGTGCTTTCAAACATTTAAGCCAACCTAACTTAACTTCCACTTTCAGCCACTAAATCAGTAAATAATACACCCAATGGTGCTTTCAAACATTTAAGCCAACCTAACTTCTACTTTGAGCCACTAAATTAGTTAAAAACACCCAATGATGCTTTGAAACATTTAAGCCAACCTAACTTCTACTTTGAGCCACTAAATTAGTAAAGCAAAAACACAATGGTGCTTTCAAACATTTAAGCCAACCTAATTTCCACTTTGAGCCACTAAATTAGTTTTTAAAAAACACCCAATGGTGCTTTCAAACATTCAAGCCAACCTAACTTCTACTTTGAGCCACTAACATCCAATGGTGCTTTCAAACATTTAAGCCAACCTAACCTAACTTCCTCTTTCAGCCACTAAATTAGTAAAAGCATGCAAAAACAAGAATTACGAAGACAGACTTGGCTTTCTGAAACTGCCTTCACTAAAGGGGAGAAGGGTGAGAGGTGATCTCATTCAAGTATATAAACTTTTAATCATATAGAAGACATTGACTTACAAGAATTTGTTGTGTTAAGTTCTGTAGATAAAACTAGGAATAGTGATGGGAAGTTTCTTCAAAAGCGTTCTAAGACTAACATTCGAAAAGTTTAGTTTTCTAACAGAGTCATTCAATTTTGGAATTGTTTGCCATCTAACATTAAGTTTGCACCAAGTACTAATATGTTTAAAAATCTTCTGGATAAAGAACCATTTATGATTTTTTTTATAAGGAATTTGATTAATAAAAATATTGACCATTCCTATTTCTTTATTTGTTGCATAGGAAAATGTGCAAACCACCAATACAAATACAAAAATACTAATGCAAATCAAGATATAAGAAGAATGATAGGGCATACAAGGGCCGCGAGGCCCATATCAAGCCCTTATCACTACTACTACTTGTGCGTACAGCACAGGAAGTTTGCTGTGTCCATCGTTTGCCATTTTAAATCTGAATTTTAATTAGTACTGTGACTTGCTGTAAACTTTTTTAACCATAACTTTTGGCTAAGTTGTGCTTTAGACACCCCCATCGCCATCAAAGTTTTGCATTGAACATTTTCGCTGAGAAGCAACATTCTGCCATTCTCATTAAAAGGAATAGGGCTATCAAGTTGCCCAACACCCAGACAGAAAGGCAGACATAGACAGACCAACCAGCAAAGGCAAACTAAAGTTATATTCCTAGACACTCGCTTGAGAACAGTAACAAAGAAAAGTTTCAAAGAGCATAATTATTTAGCTCTAAAGCAAATCAAGGAGAACGTAAAGAACAATAACTCTGGATGTTGCAAATCTGTCCATAGACATTGATTTTTGTCTTTCTATCTTTACCGATGAGAAAGCCGGCTTCTCCCACGACGGCCGGTTTCCAGGTTGAAACAGGGCCGAAGGTGTTGGTGACATGCGTTAGATATTCCGAGCGCTGATCCTCGTCACAAAAGTGTTGCCCAATGGTTGCCAAGGCGTCGCTGCCCAACAATCACAGATGTCGGTTATTCTGTTGTAAAGAGTAGGGGAAGACGGGGTAAAAAGCGCATGGGTGGGTAAGAAGCCCACCCCAATTATCTCATGAAATGAAGCAAATTTCAGTCTCATTTTGCCCATGAGACGAGCACCATGCGCTTTTTACCCCATCTTCCCCTACTGTGTGACACTGGGTCCGTGGACATCCATTCGAGGAATAGCAAAAACGACGAAAAACATAGACGACGACGACGATGATGATAATGACGATGATAATGTCCAATGATGATGACAACATTGATGACGATGAGGAAGACGGCAATAATGATGATGACGACAACAACGACGAAGATGATATTGGTGATGCTGACGAAGACGACGACGACGATGATGATGATAATGAGGGTGGTGGTAGTGATGATGATGATGGTGGTGATGATGATGATGATGATGATGATGATGATGATGATGATGATGATGATGATGATGATGATGATGATAGGAGGCTGTCTTGCAGACTGAGAAATGGAGATTGGTACATCAATCACTGATGTGGAATGGGTTCCAGAGAGGCAAGCGTCCCAGCACATTATACAATAAGCACCTAAATCAACATAAAATCGCATGCCCATAAAAGTAAGCTAACTCTTGGTAATCTGTTCATTCGCATGTTCCCCCGATATTAATCCAAAAAATGGACCACCTGAAGACATACCGTTTTGACTCTAATACCCGATAATCGCTACTAATATTTGAGCAGTATTTCACAGATTAATCTGGGGTGTTCATTTATCATTCCCTGTGACATAAAAACATTTTTCCCATAAAGATATGTCTCACTATGTGTTAAATAAAACCGTAAATACAACATGGAATGATTCGGGCGTAAATGAATAAGATGCAAAATAAGGCCGGGTTCACATTAGACGCGTAAGTTCCGTACGGAAAACCCTAAATAAGTGGAAGAAAGAAGGATAAAAGTTTACGCGTAATGGGGAAATTCGGACACGTGCGCAAATCTGTTCCCTTCTTTGTTTCACTTATTTATGGATTGCGCACGGGTTTCCGCATGGAATATCCGCTTATGTGTGTACACAGCCTAACAGTAAGCTTACTAAAACATCCTGGTCTACTGGTTTAAAACGAAGTGACACCTAGTTATAAAGATACACAGTGGAACCTCCGTTATAAGACCTTCAAAAATCATCCAAAATGAGGTCTTATATGGGAAGGAGTTGTATAACTTAAAGGGAGGTAGTTTTTGTAATACTTACAAAGAAGGGCAATGTCTCAGAGAAGTAGGTCTTAAAAGGGAGGGAGTCTTATAAGGGAGGTTCCACTGTACAAAGAACAACTCTCTGACTGTTCAAAGAAAGTATACGCAGTAAAGAAACCCCCCAAACAAAAACAAGCGCGAAATCGCAATAGTTTGTGGCACGCGGTCTATTTTTACCACTCCAATCATGAGTCACCTCCCCTGGCTTTTCAATAATTTTAATCTGTAAACCAGAATGTTATCTCTGCACCATTTCGTAACTTTTTATATCTTTTGGAAAACATTTAAAACTATGTATCCTACTTATACTCATCGAAAGAAGCACCGCATACTCGTCGTGTCTGTTGTAGTGTCTGTATTACGTATGTTTATTATTTTGTACGCTTTTAAAATACATCATTTTAAAGAGCGGCCTCAATTTTAAGTGTAGCCTCGATTTGAAGTGCGACAATTTTGGACGACCGACCGACCGACCGACCGACAGACAGACCGACCGACCGACAGACAGACCGACCGACAAAGTGAGTTATAGGTTTGTGGCTTGAGCCACAAACAAAAACAACCAGCCACGTACTCTTCAAACAAAGGGAAGTCGAAAGCTCAAACACTATTTCGGTGTTCATTGAATCTGATACCCAAACCCTTCAAAATGTTTCTCGGTTAAGTTTTCTGGACACATCGTCTGAGCTGTAGGTGAAATACCACCCTACACCATTTGAAGTGATTCTGTGTAGCAGTTTAACGGGGGAAAGCGGCAGCGGGAGAACGTGTAGCTGCATTCGGCGGCACCCTCTTGGTTATGGTTGCTCGAAACATCAGCTTTTTGTAGGGTAGGCCTAAAATAGTAATAGAATTTAAAATTTGAAGCGATTTTGTGCAGTCGCTCACGAGACACTGACTGGATAAACAAACACACACACACACACACACGCACACATACAATGGCAATAGAACGTTGCATGGTTACTCGGGTGAAGGGATGGGTCAACAATCATTGATAAGAGAACAGAAGCTACGTTACATGACGGCATCATCTGTCATCTGGGTGATCTGATCTACGTCGAAGCCACAGACAAATTGTGCCATGCTGGACAATTCACCCCCCGTCACATCTGTCACGTTCTCGTTCTTAGCCAGTGTCAACCAGCGACTGATCATGGCAGTCCGCTGAAAAAGAGAATCAAGCACAAATACCATTATATATAATGCCACCCCTCCCATGTGTTGTACTTTCAAGATCCACCAGATCACGTTTCAAAATCACGGGTTTCGCGAATTTTCCCTCTTATAGCTGGTCAGAAATCTTGTTTTGACCAGGTTTCACTCCCATACAAATGCCCTCAAATTGAAAACGAAACATCATTTTAAAGAGCTACCTCAATTTCAAGTTGGGGGTATTTGCATATGGGTCACAGCTACCCAGAAAAAAACAAGGGACTTAACCGTGGTGGGTCGGTGTATCTATAAAACAGTTTCAAGGCTGTTACAAGTAGGCTAGGTAGTAGGACGGTAAAGAGGAAAAACATACATGTCAACCGGTCATTTAAAGTATGATTACCAAAACCATGCTCTGGACAACATAACTGAATCGTGACAGATGTCTGTCATGCTTTCACGAAGACGTGTCCACTGCTGATACAGATATAGTTTATCTGTTGTTTGTCACCGTTTACCGGAAGAGTTCAGCACTGTCAGATTACCATTCCAATCTTAAAGACCCCGTACGTCACGTGTCACATTCCCTCTTATGCTAGGAAGATTTCTTAACATTCATTACTAGCCATAAGAGGGAAAACACGTGAAAACCGTGATTTTGACACATGACGTGCGGGGTCTTTAAGGTTTCAGTCAGTCAAATCACCATTCGAATCACACGGTTTCAGTCGATCAACTCACCATTCCAATCGTAAAGTTTCAGTCAGTCAAATCATCATTCCAATCGTAAGGTTTCAGTCAGTCAAATCACCATTCCAATCGTAAGGTTTCAGTCGGTCAAATCATCATTCCAATCATAAGGTTTCAGACTTTCAGTCAATCAAATCACCATTCCAATCATTGCATCATAAGGCCAAAATAAGCACATAAGCAGATATTCCATGCGGAAACCCGTGCACAATCCATACATAAGTTAAAAAAAAGAAGGGAAAAGATTTGCGCACGTGTCCGAATTTCCCGTATGTGGAAAAACTTGTATCCTTCTTTCTTCCACTTATTTAGGGTTTTCCGTACGGAACTTACGCGTCTAATGTGAACCCGGCCTAAGGCGATAACCATTGAAATCACCATTGCTTTATCATCAAATCGTAGGTTTTGTAGGCCTACCTTTCCATGATACATACAGCAGTGTCTGCCCACACTGGCCAAGGCATCTACACCGCTGATGTTCATTTGTGGGATGGAGCTGACCGGGACCTTTAACATCAGCACTCCAGCTTGACGAATGATTTCGTTGGTCCACGTGTCAACGTCATGGAACACCTGTTTGTTAACATATTTTCGTCAAATGATCATATTCGTGTATGCTTGGACACACGCGCGCGCGCACGCATGTACACACACACACACACACACACACACACACACACACTAATTAATAGTTAATGTTGATTTTCTGTGCGCAGACATACATGAATGAAAGCCATTTCATCGACGTTCTAACATAAAGCTATGATTTATCTCCTTTTCAATAAGAATTCTTTCTTCCTGCAGTTCATGAATAAGCAGTACTTTAAGTTGGTAGAATTGTTTTTAAAATTCTAATCCTTTTTATTCGTTTCTTCGTTAGTCAAAAACGTTCCGCGCACACAGGACGTTTTGCTGTGCAGCTTCGCCCTGTTCCTTCCAGAGGCCTACCCTTGTGAATCGTGTATAGAGATGATCGAGGTCGTTGCCCCTCCACGCAGTGTCGCCTATGATCTCCAGGCAGTCTCGGAATTCCTGATCTTCCATGTTCAAGATCTGAGTCACGTCAACGTGCAAAAGATCCGTCCTCATCGTTTGAAGGGTACTGCAGGTCAGGGAGCCTACAACCGACATCCGTACACACGCACACGCGCGCGCACGCACGCACACGCACACACACACACACGAATGTGAAAGCGTATTGTATGTACACAGATACACACGAGCGCTCATAAACACACATTCTCACACACTCTCGACCACACACACACACACACACACACACACACACACTACCAGTACCAGGTCAGCATCTGCTACCAATCCACAGTGTCATACAAATTGAAAGTTCCAGTCATGAGCTCGGAAATAATGACGTTAGAGACATCATTGTTGGAACATTGGAAACAGATTGTCAGTTTTCATGACGATGAATGGGGTAGTAGGCCTAATTAAGCCTGTGACAGTAGCAACACATTTCACATTTAAAACATCAATTTCGCCTGGAGTACATTATAATGGCTTGCTATTTGATTGAACGGGCATCACAGGCTGTACCTCCTGCTTTATCAGGAATATTTCTGGAAATATTTTTTCTTAATTGTGATAATTATGCATTGTAACCTACATTTAACAATATTATCGTTATGAATGACAACATTCACTGAGAGTGTGTTTATATGGCTTGCCATTTGAAGGAACTAACATGACAGGCGCCACCATCATCAGGGCATGGAGTTCATTTTTGCCAAGTTTCTTTATGACTAGTTCAGAAGTTTTGCCATTGTAAGGGGATACAATTCTTGAGACGCACAGACATGCCGTACAGACATAGAAACGCACAGGCCTTCGTTCCCATTGAAATGCACTACAGTTCTTAAAGAACTGCAAGGCCTACAACATAAAACACTAGCCTTCGTGTCAGTTGGCCCAGTTCATTAAAAGCAAACGTAATTGGTGCCATTCTTTATCACTGTGTCGCCAGAACCTCTTTGGGGTCAGTTAACTCGATTCATAAACACACACACACACACACACACACACACACACGCGCGCACGCACATACACACACACACATACACACACCAACAACATACAGTATTTATATGGCGCTAAATCTTCATCAAATCGAAGCGCACACACACGTTACACATTCATAACGTATTCCAACAAAGACGCTATACAAAGACGAATAAGAAGATAACACACACACACACACACGATTGAGAAATACATCTAAAGGCAAGAGAGAGGAGGGAAAGAGAGAATGAGCTTCAATGACGGGGAAACACACACACACACACACACACTAAAACCCCTAACCAATTACGACGAGGACTAGTGGCTGGGAGGTGTCGGGTTCGAATCCCATCAGAGGCGAGGGTTGGGGTTTTTTCGGTCCTGGACCGACTCCTATCCAGAGTGAGTGTGCTATGGGTTCAATGGGTAGACTGAATTCAGAAAACACACAGCCGAGCTTCATACACTTGACGAATGCGATTTTGAGAGGGTTACCCTAATGCCATGACCAACGCTGCAGGTGTCTGTAGTTCTCGAGCCTGGTTGCCTACTGGGATATCATTATGAAGGGAAGTGTAGAATACAGCCCTGTCACGCACGCCCTAGTCTCGGACTGATACAGAACTCTATAGCATCTTCATAGTCATCTGCCCTATTTACAACAATCATCAAAAAGAAAAATATGTCTAAAAATCTGTGGCTTTGCATGGCCTGCTCTCATGGTGACCTCAGTTTCGATTTCCAATCCAGTCTAGTATGCCCTTGGTGTATTCGGGTCCAAGTTATAAAGATCAGTATGACCTGGGGAGCTGTCGATGGATGGGCGTGGTGGCAACCTCGGAGAAGGACCTCACTCACGCTGGCTCCGCGACATTAAGACATTATTGTCGTCAGTAGGGGGCTTAGTAGGTGGTGTCCTGCTCAGAACAGGCTCCACTGAACTCCACCGAAGTGATGCAGCAGCAGTGCAGTGTCTCCTCGGTTGGTTGCCTCCTGACGGCCTAAAAAACATAGATTCGCTCTCCTTGGACTGCCTATTTCGGATTCCGTGACCTACACAAGCCAGGGTGTGGCTGCGAGTTGGGATTCGGAATGAGCGGCGTGGGAGTGGAGC
>JAGGCT020001458.1:0-7500 GCA_017654935.2 Phymorhynchus buccinoides
GGTCTTATAAGGGAGGTTCTGCTGTACTTATGAATGCTTAACTGTGCTTCAGATGTTGATTGGACATTTCGTGTACAACTAACCCGTGTTCATATTTTCATGTCATAGTGCCTACAGCATGGAGAAAGAGATATTACACAGTACGATCAAGTTTGTTGTAGTATTTGACATTGTTAATTGTTTTCTTTTAGTGCTTTCCTTTCATACATTTCCAAAGCATGCACAAATATTAAACTGTAAATAATGCAGCATATGCTATCTAACCCAGCACAGTCAACAACAATTAAAGTAACAATGGATTTTTTTAAAATATGGATGTGTGGCGTGTAGGCTTACTTGCAATATACATTTATCTTTTCTCTTTCACATAAATCATAATTTCATTTGAATTATAGACATGCACACACACACCAACATATAGGCCTACAAACCATCTATGCAAAGCTTTTTGGAATAAAAGAAAACAAATCAGTAGCTGTACAAATTTCAGCGCATTCTAATTTACATCAACTGTCAGACGCACTTCAAAAGCGCCCCGTCAACACACACATACGCGCGCGCACGCACGCACGCACGCACACGCGTACGCTCACACACACACACACACACACACACATACACACACGTGCGCGCGAACGCTCCTTTCTAATATACACAAAATGGGCGTGCTTGCACGCTAGTATTCATACCTTTTCCTTAATCTCTTTTATAAGTTCGCGGGCCTGAAACAGCAAAACAATGGATACGCAATGATTACGCTTGCGTCTAAGAAACACAAATCAACGATAGGCCTGTATGTTAAAAGATGCGCACAAGCCAATCTATAAACACACATACATGCAATCGTGCGTATAAATCTAAATGCCTGTCTGCACATGTTGACACTCACAAAGAGTATGTCTCTCAGAGACATTATTTTTGTGAGTGTCAACATGTTAAAATAAGACAGTCTATTATTTTTATTCTGAACAAATAAATGTGCACAAAAACAAGAAGATAATGCAATATTGCACAGCAGAAAGCAAAGTGCGGTGTAGGGTGTACCATATTATTAAGCAATGCATCCGAAGATTAAAACACTAATGGTATATTTTGTATTAACTAGAGAGAGAGTTTTCTCTCCAAGACGACAGAAATGTTGTCAAATAACCAAATTTAAAACAGCCAAGATAAGATTTTTAATTTTTTTTATTTTTTTTACTCATCCGGTGTGTTATTAAACCATTTTTACACACAGACACACACCCTCACTCTCTCACACACACACACGCGCGCGCGCGCGCGCGCGCGGCAAAACAACGCACACGCACACACGCACACACACACACGCACACACATGCGCGCCACAACGCACACGCACGCACACACATACACACACACACACACACACACACACACACACACACACACACACACACACACACACGCACGCACGCTCGCAAGCACACACACACACGCCCTCTTTAAACAAGCACAAGCACATTGACTTCAAAACAAAAACACAAATTCCCGAAGCTTCGCTCGGGAACTAATTACTACCCCCACCCCCTACCCCACCCCACACACACTTCCACTCCACCCTCAACAACTACAACTATACACACACGAGGGTAAACCGGGGACAGTACCTCAGATTCTCCAAAGTTGATGTTCTTGAGGACGTCCAGAGACTGCTTGACAACGGCTTTGGGGATCTTCTTGACCTGCGACAGGTCCATCCCCGCCAGCACGCTCTTCACCTGGCCCACCGTGCTCGCGGTGAACTCCTCGGCCTTGGTGAAGCTGGGCGACTTGGACATCTTCTTGTACAGTAGAGCCACCTGGTCATCACCGTAGAGCACGAGTAACGACGATGTTTAGATGGTACACTGGAACCTCTCCTTATAAGACTTCCCAATGTAAGACTCCCTCCCATATAAGACCTACTCGAACTTCTAAAATATCAATAGTAAAGTCCCAATGCCCCCCCCCCCCCCCCCCCCCCCCCCCCCCCCCCCCCCCCCCCCCCCACATGGCCGAAAGGCCGCAGAGGGCGTAAAACCTTATTTCGTCGTAAGACTTACTTTTCTGCGACATTGCCCTTCTTTGTAAGTATTAAAATTACCTCCCTGATAAGACCCCTCCCTTAAAGGACCTCAGTTTGGATGATTTTTGAAGGTCTTATAAGGGGGGTTCCACTGTATTAAAGTAAGCGAAAATAAACCTATGTTAAATGAAATTAGCGTGTGATTTAAAAGAAAGAAAGAAGAAGTAAGTAAAGACTGACTTGTATTTATTCGTTGTGTTGTGTCATATAATTATGTTGTTTTTTCCTGTCTGTTGTTGAGCGGTCCCGCTAGCTATATATTGGAATAGTGAAAGTATGGAATAACATCTCTTGTACCTCAACTACAAAAAAAATTTATATTACAACTTATACACGGTTTCTAAATCAGCATTACCGATCTTCTCAGCCGTTTATACTCGTAACATAACAGAGGCGTGCGTTGGTAGAGAATTATTGCAACACCAAAAAATAGGCACTATAATTAAAATACGCCACCTCTCTCTTTTTTTCTCAAAGACGACAGAAATTTTGTCAGGTAACCAAACTTAAAACAGACAAGATAAGATTTTTTTTATATAATTTGTTTTGACTCATCCGGTGTGTTATTAAACCATTTTTATACACAGACACACACACACACACACACACACACACACACACACACACACACACACACACACGCACGCACGCACAGACACATACGCGAGCGCGCGCACACACACGCACTTTCTGTCTCCCTTTCAATCTCTGTCTATCCTCTATCTTTTCTGTCTGTCTTGTCTGGTTGTCTGTTCGTTTATTTATCTCTCTGTCTCGTTTACTCTCTGTCTATTCTTTGTCTGTCTGTTTCTCTGTCTCTTGTCTACCTCTCCCTGTCTTCAACCCTTATTCTGTCCGCGAACCTTGTTAGACATAAGCTGCGAGTTTATTTAACTTACCATGACATATTTATTAGCCGACGTACAGCGACAGGTAACTCACATCTTTTTTGGGCAGATCATGTGTGGCTATGGAGGCTGCCGCAGAGAGCAGATCGTCGGCTGAAGTCTTGCCCAGAAAGTCCGCGTCATCAAATAGAAATGTGGCCACCCTGACGAAACCAAACATATGTGTCAGCATCTTTAAAAACGCAGAGAATCCGATCGAAAGAATCAGGTCTTGCTGGTTAGAAAAAGAGCTCTTTACCCGTGAGGAACGTTTTTATACCGAGACCTTATTTCATTGAAAATGTTCTTTCGTTATAATTATTTTCACATTCAAAATGTTCTGGTAAAAGGGTCTTACATGAAGCAGCCAATCTCCTTTATTAATGTATGACTCTAAATTCAACATGTTGTGATCGTTCCATGTCTTTACATACAGGCTTCAGGTTTTGAATGATAATGTTTTAATGATAAAGCACAGCACGCCTATTTGAGATTGTTGGTTGTCAGCTATCGCATGCACAATTCAAATTTTTTTAAAAAGTTCGACATCTGTGACAGGGTGCCAAAGCTTCTGTCTTGGAAACAGTCATTAAGACTACTGTTTTTATTTTCCCACTTGTGAGTGGGTGAGTGCATGCCGTCATAACTTTGTAAACACGATGTCTGTGATTATAATCTCTTACTTTCCCAGTTTTTCCGCTGAATTTCTCAAATTCGCCTCTTTCATTTTGCGACCCACAGCCAGTCGTCGACTTTCCTTCTTGTCTCTCTTGCCGTAGTATTTACGCATGTCGACCGATTCATTGTCGTTGTCATCATCATCATCATCCTCTTTGAAGATTTTTGTGATGCTTGACTCCAACAGCTTCAAAACACACGAACGATATAAGAGTAAATGTGCACATAGTGACATACACGCGTGCGCGCACACACACACACAAAGGGGAGAGAGAGAGAGAGAGAGAGAGAGAGAGAGAGAGAGAGAGAGAGAGAGAGAGAGAGAGAGAGAGAGAGAGAGAGAGAGAGAGAGAGAGAGAGAGAGATATATTATGTATGTTCGTTTGCTTTGTTTTTTTAGAGTACACACTTGTTTGTTTCTTTTTTATGTGTGTGACACGCTGCAACAAAATAATCCTTTGAGTCAGGAGTTGAGATGATCTGGCTTCGAGGAGGGGGGGGGGGGGGGGGGGGCAGATGTATCTCTCTGCCCCCCAATTTTTTTTTTATAACGGACAAACAAAAAAAAAACCCAGAAAGGACACAAGGAAACGAAAGAGTTAATAGTCTCAGCCCATTCACTACACATTGCTGTCATGGACTTGGTACTGCATCAAAGATGGATTTGAGGGGGGTTACAGGGGTTCCACCCCCTCAGACAAAAAATGGAAAGAAAAAGAGGAAGACAAATTGTAGTTCCATGCTACAGTTATTCTCTCACGAGAAGCCTTGATTGCATCTTTTACATTCAAATTATCATCAGCTTCTGGGAGGCAATCCCCCCAGACCCATCACCCCACCCCAACTAACCACTTGGAGCTACCCCCTCCCCTCTTCCATGACTGGCTGATCCGCCCCAAACATGGTTATATTTTTATGCTTTTTTGTTGTCTCCTTTCAATTCACATCATGTTTTATTTAATTCATAGATTTTTTATATAATTGATTATGATTATGTTTAAAAATAACAATAATAAAGTGTTTTTGTAGGATTTACTAAGTCATGTAATTTAACCTATCCATCCATTCGTCTTGTCCGTGCGCTTGCGGTTTGTTGGCAATCCTGCCCCCACCCCACCCACCCTGGCTTGAAAACGTTCCTACGCCACTACCGAACTAATAACTAATAACACTGCAATATTGTAATGAACAAACCGGACAAATATGAACAAATAGTCCAGTAAAAGCAGAACGTGTGTGTGTGTGTGTGTGTGTGTGTGTGTGTGTGTGTGTGTGTGTGTGTGTGTGTGTGTGTGTGTGCGCGCGCGCGCGTGTGTGTGTATCACTGTATGTGTGTGTGCGCGCGTGCGTGTGTGTGTATGTGTGTGTGTGTGATCGTACGTGCGCCACTGTGCGCGTGTATGTTATTGCTGCACGTGCAATGTTGCAGAATCGTAATCCAAGTTTGGATTATCATTAGTCTATCTATGTCACGGTCATGATACTATGTGTCGTATAGATCTAACATTACAGTGGTGATCAAATGTAAAATTTACTGTAATTGTAACATGACTTACTTCTTCTGACGAGAATTTTTGCAGGTCTTTGCTCGAGATAGCCAGCATGCCTTTGCCAAGTTCGTTGATTTTGTCCTTTGTAAACGTGGCCAGATCTTTTCCCTTCAATTTCTTCCTCCATATCTTACCAAAGGTCTTGTCGGCGTTGCCTTTGGACGCCACGTTCCCAAGTAGGTCTAGACTGCAGAAGAAAATTAACAATGCAGTAAACAATCGTGGACCGTGCTCCATGACACGTGTATTCAATGTTAACCACCTTTAGGTTGCATCAATTGAACTGCGGCTTTTTAAACCTCTCCATTAGATCTACTTTCCAACGTATTTTCTCTTGGAAAGTGTGACAAATTCGTCCGCCATGCAATTTCGTCCAGTTTCTTCTTCTTCTTCTTCTTCATATTACTGGACTGGGCCTCACGGCGTTTAAAGTCCAACTTGGTACGGGACTGACAGGCGGTGTGTGCTCTCAATGCCTAATTTTAAAAACTTGAATAATTTGGGACCCATCCCTAAAACTTGAGGTTAAAACTATATACACTGGTCCACTGGGAGATCAGCAGACGGAGGCCTGGTGGCTGATGTAAATGCCACCTACGCTGGCCCTGAATGCATCGGGACAGATGGTTTCAGTCAGGCTTGTGGGGAGCATGTTCCACTCTCTGAGCGTTCTTGGAAAGAAAGAGTGATAGAGGAATGGGTGGGCTGTCCTTTCTTGATAAAATCTCTGGGCTGCTCTCGTTCTGGGGTCGCGGCGCAGATACTGGCTTGCGTTCAAATCAACCAGGCTGTCGTTAAGTTTGTGCAGTAGGCACAGGCGGTTGATCTTCCTCCGCGTTTCGAAACTGTCCCACTGCCGCTCCCCTAGCATTCTGTCAACACAGCCAGGTGTCTTGTCTCCGTAGTTGTTGAAGGAGAACCTGACTGCCCTGAGCTGTACCATTTCTAGCTGGCGTACATCCTTCTGAAGATGAGGATCCCAGGCTGCTGAGGCATACTCTAAATAGGCCGTACCATGGTGGTGTAGGAGGCGGCCTTGACTTTGGTGGTACAGTCATTGATGTTGCGGCGCAGGAAACCGAGGGTTCTGTGTGCTTTTCCTGCAGTCACCTCGGTGTGCTTTGACCAGGTCAGGTTGTTGTTTAGGGTGACACGTGGAAACTGTGTTGTATCTATTCTAAAGGATAATAAACACAGATAGCCATTGTAAACCCTAAAAGGAATCCCAATGATAAGAACAGTGTATTCATTAGTTTATTTACAACAATTAAGTTTGTGTGATCTGCATGAAAAGCTGGATCTAAATCTTAGCAACTGCCTGAAAACAGTCACATACATGTATCATTAAACTGTAAATCATGCTGAAACAGGTGCCTAAAAACAATTGTTAATATACGTTTTCACAACAACATGTGTGATTTTATCATGCATGTATTTTATGGTGATTAATTTTCAATAGGCAATTTATTTACTTTTTGATTAATATATTAATGACAAATCAACTGGGCGAATTTATATTGTAAAAATACAAGCATCAATGCAATTTCGTCCAATGTATCACTACTCTTGCAATTAAATACATGTCTGTATTGTCATAAATTCAGAACTTTACTGGTGTTGCACTGCCTCCGGGTATTGCCTCCAGGATCGTTCCCATCATCTTTATATCTACTAATATCCCATATGCGTCTGTTCCAGACCGGAGCACGTTAAACAGATTTTCACGTCTCACTTCTGAGGGGCTTACAGGTGTCACTGTGGATTTTTTTTACCCTCTTAATACAATTTACTGGAGGTCTTTTCTTTTCTTCTCCCATCACACACATTATCTTAATAAAAAAAGAAGAAAATAAACACATATATCCAGATAGCCTATTCTGAGCACGCCGTAAGCTCTGCTTGTTGTTGCTTCAGTTATGTCATAGTTGTTGTTCATGTTGATTTGGAAAATAAAACATTTAAACCAGATATTCTATTAATTTATTTCAAATTGCAAGTCACTGTGCTTAGCTCTTTGTCTTTGGACGAAATTGCATGCATGCCATGCCTGGACGAAATTGCATGGGGCATGGACAACATTGTCACAAGCCACATGACTCTGTTTGCAGCCATTTTCTGGTGAATATTCATTAGAAACCCGTAAACAGTTTCGTTAAACCGCTTTCTGACTGATTGATTCTATTAATGGATTGAATATATGAATCAGATGCTGCATCTACAAGCCAGAATATCGAAACATACGATAATTGTTTAAACTGGCCGAATATGTAACAGTCTACTATAATTAGATCTAGATCTT